>JAHDVE020008785.1:0-49832 GCA_022606495.2 Halesus radiatus | reverse complement strand
TTTACCATTACCGTATTAATAATAAAGTTACAATAACGGAGTGTTACGATTTCAGTATAGGATTAAACGCATTATAACCATTTGTATTCTCTTTACTTTGTACATTTTATATGTTAGATATAAATGTTTTTTATCCTGTTTCAATATAATATTACGTTTGTTAATTGTTTTTACAACTACTCTCGTTGATATTGTAGTGAAGCACTAAATGAGATTTTTATGATTTTTTTTTAAATCAGAAAACTTAAACCTTCGGATTTCTCCTCAGAAACATTATGATTGATGCCAGATTATTTAATGTTAAATTTAACGAAACCATTTCATGTTATTTCTTTTTTATCCTAACTTTCAAATCACAACATTCAAATTGCGGATGCCGCAATTCCAAAAGCTCAGAGCAGTTGGGCTTTATGTGTTGTATTACAGAGGAAATAAAAACCATCGCATTTTAGTAAACGACGTTCAAATTGGCTCGTAAATGTTATTTCAAGAGTCGAGATGCCTAATTCATCAATATTTTTTATATATATTTTTAAATTATATCTTGCTACATTGCAATCCCATGTATACAACTCATTTTGTGGAATAGAGAAATTTACATTACACAAGCGATACAAAACTGAAGAAGAAATAAAACAATGAACAAAAAACAACACACACGGATATTCAGTAATATTATATATGCAAAATTTAGGATCAAAACATACGAGTACAACGTAAAAGTTCAACAAAACCAAATTATTTACATAAAATAAAAATGTAGAAAATTAAACATAGATGTATATAATAAAGTTGCCAAACTGATAGAAGAAAAGATTACAGTTTTCTTATAACATTATAAACTTCTTATACTATGGTACTAAACTCTAAAACAAAATCCCACTATCCTTTAAAAATCACAACAATCATATATTAATTTCAAAATCAAATAAAACACTGGATACGTTACATAGAGAGATCTGAAATAGAAAATATATTAACACCAAATTCAGACTAATACCGAAACCACTCAACTGCACTTAAAACACCTCACCTAAAACAATTATTTTTATTTTTTCATCGAGCGCATCAATTTATTATAATGAAACTTAATATTTTGTAAGTCAAATCCTCAGCACGGAAAATCCCAGTGAGGATATCAATATTTATTATTTTGTATAAAAAAAAAGAAGATAATGAAACATTATTATTATTATTATAAAGTATCCGAAAGAATAAAAACAACCTAAGTGTTTATACAGACCCACCTAGTTAACTATACATCGTCAAAAACAGTAAATTAATTATAATTTATGAGAACGAGGGGAAAATAATAAACAAAAACGTGACCATTTAAAAAAATTTTAAAAAAAATTAAATAAATAAAAATAATATTTTTCATTAATTGCTCACCTGCTTTAATCAATTTTTATTTTTGTTTATAATTTGTCTGTTCGTAAATTACTGTGTTCTATGTTTATCATTTGTCTATTTTTGACATTATTATTTTTTATTATTTTATATATTCCTGATGAAGAAAGCATCGCTTTCGAAACATGTAGATATGTGTATATTAATAAAGCAAGGGTAAGCTGCCACATCGGAGGACAGTGCCTGAATAACATCAGTTATGCGGACGACATGGTACTGATGGCACCGTCTATAAGAGGGCTGCGCATTCTCCTGAAGATCTGCGAAGAGTTTTCTGAAGAAACAAACATGTTATATAACCCCAATAAAACGGCTCTGTTGGTTATAAGATATGGACAAGGCCCGACTAGTATTCCTGCAGCTACCCTGAACGGTGTGATCTTGAAGATGACTGAAGAAACCAAATACCTAGGACACATAATCACTAGTACTCTGATGGATGATGATGATATTGATAGGCAAAGACGAGCTCTCAGCGTAAAATCGAATATGCTCAGTAGAAGATTTCGCCTTTGTAGTACCGCTGTGAAAAGGACGCTATTCCTTGCCTCCTGCGCAACGTTGTACACCTGCGAACTCTGGGCAAACTACAAAAAGAGTAGTATGGGAAGACTTCGTGTACAGTATAATAACGCCTTCCGCATAATGTTTGGCCTCCCCAGATACTGCAGTGCTTCCAGTATGTTCACGGAGGGCGAGTTTCCGGTTTTGCAGCCCTTATAAGATCCAGGGTGGCTGGAATGAGGGAAAGAATAAACAGCTCCAGGAATATCCTCATCATGGAAGCCCGCCTCAGTCCAGCCTCCAGCATCGACGCATACTGGAGAAAGATATTGGCCCCCCACAACTTGAATGCCGCAGTACCTTAAAGGCGTTATTTTGATGTATTTAATTTTTATTAGTTATTTTATTTATATTTTTAATTTTTTGTTTTATGTGTGATGTATATTGACCTACTATCGTATTATTATTTTATTTCTTAAACTTATGTATATATATATATATTTTTTATAACTATTGCATGTATATTTTGTATGGAATGTGTGGGACTGCACTAACCTCCCCACATACCGGAATAAACACGTATTGTTATTATAAAGTGGTGAATACAAAATAATTTTAATTATTTTTTTAATAATGACGCTACAAAGAGAATACCAATCGATTGAAGAAAGTATACTCGTATATATAAAAGAAACCGATTAACCTAATGTAAGAACCTGATTCCACTTCGTACGAAAAAATACATTATTCCATGTTATTATATATTATTCATATGATTCAATAAATACTTTATCGAGAGAGACTTTGTAAAAAAAAAAACATGATTGTATTGATATATAAAAAGAGATATCTTTACTCTGTACAGAGTATTCTGAGAAGACATAAGGCTTTGAGCAGTCAGGCAAGTAAATTCGTGCACAGACTAAATAAATGATTCCCGAATAGGTACGGGGTATCGCTTTCACTGTGAACAAAATATTTCATTTTCTTTGCGCGGATGTAAGTAATGATGCTGAGAATTGTGTTGTTATTCCAGATAAAGAGTTTTAACGCTACAACTAGAATAATTCAAAAGGGAAAGTCTATTGATTCTTGAAAGAATCTCTTCTCATTGATGCGATCTTCACCACTGCCTGAATTTATTTAAATATTTCTGAATGTATTTTATTTTTATTTTTTAGTATATTTCTTTTTCTTTGTACTTGAAAATTTGCAAAATATTTTTGTCTTTCAAATATTAAGTAGGTACCTGTAATTTCTCTTACACATTAAATATAATATATTTGTAATGTATTAGAAATTAAATAAAAAATATTATTATTATATTGTATCGTGTTACATATAATATGTATCATTGTATCCTACTCTGACGAAGTGTCAGAGTAGCATGCAATGTCAGTCAGTCAACCTGCATAGTTAACTTAATTTATTTGACGGCCTCCATGGTCGAGGGGTAAGGCTCTCGACTAAGAATCCGAAGGTCGCGGGTTCAAATCCCGGCGTGCGCAAGTAATTTTTATTTATTTAATTTGTGTTGTTTCACAATTAATTCATTTAAAAATAATATAGAGTATATTTGCGCACGTTCCAGAGTGGAAGATACTCTCAGTATCGCCCTGGTGAAAGACCACCATTCAGAATTGAAACGTTGCTTGAAATGGCTTTTTAGCCGTGTTTGGTGATCAGATCTGAATAGCCAGATATTTCCCCTTTTCCCCACCTTCCTCTTCCCCTTCTCCTTCCCCTCCCCAATACCTTCAGCCTCACAACATTCCCCAATTGATAATGTCATAGTCTCACTGGCTCCAGACGGTTGGGAGCAGTTGGGACTCTTGTGAGGTATTCATATAAAAAAAATAAAAAAATTTGAAGGGATTGTGTGAAAAAGAAAAAAAAATACTCCCTTTATACAATATCATTTCTTGGACAGAGTCTGGCAGATGAAAATAAACAAAAATAATATATATATATGTCTTAAACACACCCCTTTTTTTTCTTTATCAACTTTATATTCGTCGGTGGTACCTACTTCCGGAAATAATATTACTACTGTGAATGCGGTAATAAAATCTTCAAGAAATTATTCCATACACTAATGAGTTTTAGCATTCAAGATCAGTGTTCTACGGCCGTTCCGGAGACGCATTACACCTTTAAATTCAACAAAATAATTAATATTCCAACCTGCAAAGGTAACAGCGGGAATACGGCAGCGGATACCGCCGGTAAGGCAGACCTAAATATACAAATGTGTAATGCGCCATTTTATGGTGTACTCGAACAAGTGGCTTCATGTGTTTTTGTTATAAAACTTGATATTAGAAACATTATGATTAAATGAAGAAGTACTGAAGACTTCTGCGTTAAATTGGGCCATCGTGGGAAACATAATAACAAATAAAAATTGGACATTTCTCCTGGGCTTTAACCTTATCGAAACTATCGAAACAAAATTTGGAAGAAGCTTAACATGATAATAATAAATTTATTTATTTAAACCACTATTTTAATAAATAATATATATAGTCGTATATATATTATTTAAAATTATGTCACAAAGTCATACTGCATTTATTAAGGAAGAAATAACGGAATGTGTTTACGATCTCTTTATTCTATGGTTTAGCTTAAACCTACATCGCAGTATATTTAATTGAATCGGAGTTAATCGGTAAATGCGTGTTGTCCGTCTACAAATAATAATTTATTTATTAGAAAAATTTAAGTACGTACAAAAATAAATAGCAAAACAACAACTTTCTGGGAGATTCACAAATATACTATAACATTTACATCGAAACGCTCAGTGTTCAATCTTCGTAGCATTTAATCAGTTCTAATTCAGTCCAACCCTTATCGTCTTTGTACGACAATGATTATTCAATGTCTTACTAAAGAAATCAGGAACCTTTTATTCGCCAAATGGGGTAACCGGATGAAAAATATTGACAAAATAGTACATGATAGAATAATAGTAAAGAAAATGTTTCTTGAATATTCTATTTTATCATGGAACCGTAAATAGATATGTTTTCCATAATATATCGTACAAAACCTTAAACGCCTACATAATGCATGAAAAATGGGCGACGCGCCGGCTCGAATCCGTCGCGGCGCCTGTGTAGACTATGGAATAGCACCTTCGTAGCTCTAGGCACGGCGTAGAGCTGTGCCCAGGGAAGCAGATCCGGCCAGTTGTTCGCCTGCCGCCGCCGGCCGCGGAAGCCTACGACTCCGGGACGGTCTGAACCGAAGCCTCCGTCGACCCACCCCCACCCCCACATCCCACAGCCCACCGGGCGGCGGGTGAAAGCCAACAAGTGGTGAATTGTTGCTTTCGCAGTGAAAATTGTACGATCCGACTTTTTTCGCCGATCATTTGTTTGTTTTGGTGATGGTTTTTTGTGCCTGTGCTGTGTGCTTTGCATTTATGTTCTGATGTTTTTTTGCCCAGATGTATTATTAATTTGTCATTTCGTGTTTATAAAAAACCGGGCCAGTGTGATTTGAACAGTATTCAACGATTTGTTTGCTGAAACATTATCGAAAAAGCGCGGTTAATTATTGACAAAATGTTTTAAGATAATTTTCCCAAACTTTTATTTTCATGGTGGTTTTGAACGTAAACCACGACGATACTACTACAGCCACGTGTGTATATGTTAGTAGAGTGACGGTGTAGTAGTGTGAGTACGATACAAGATGCTCGCAAAGGAGTAGAGTGTGGGTGTAGTGATACCGAACTGGCCCAGATTACCAAGCATATAGGATGGCGAAAAAAGTTCAGACCAGAGGCTGTGCCTCGATAGTGTTTGTATTCGTCCTTCTTTGCAGGGCTTTTAAAGGTAATTAATGCATGTGTGTTTATTTCAATCAATCGATTAAACCCCCTTTCTACCATTGATTATCAATAAATATTATGTCTGTATATAGTTTTTTTATTATTTTTTATTTATATATATATATATTAACAGTGGGCGTAACAAATAAACATTTCTGGAACATTACACCAAATGCCTAAAGTTCTATGCTTTCTCAGCTCGTAAAAGTTTTTCTTTTTATGCATAAAATATATTGCATTAACGTAGAGTTATTTTGAAATTTTCGATTCAGTGGTCAGAGCTTGAAACTTAATTCGTTTCACCGAGTGTTATCATCAACCCCAGCATAAACTTTCGAAATTTCCGCTAATTAGAGATTTGAAAGGAGTTACGAACCTTAAAAAAGTTGCATTTAGAAGGTCTAAATAATGTTTTACATCTGACGAAGGTGGGCGGGAGTAGAAAGCATCATGCTGGTGGGAGGAATAAATATTGTGAAATAGAGTTTGCTATGAAGGTGGCGTTTGAGAGGTAATCCGTGTATCAGTATGCAGCTCCCTTCAAGGCACGATAATTGGTAAAGAAAAATGTGAATAGTATCGAACGGTGGGTAGAAAAAATAAGGATTCTGTCCTTACTTTAGCGAAGAGAAAGCCTATAATTACTGAAAATGGCGAAAATGTGTCTCTAGGTAAGCGGGTGAGTTGATATTTTGTTGGAATTATAAAGTAAGAAAATCTTATGCGGCTTGAAGCCTATTTTTATAGTAAAGTTTTTTTTTTATAGTAAAGAATTTAAAGCAAATCTTTATAAATCAATCTCTCTGCTTGATTTTAAAAAAAGCTGTATCCGTGAACAGCACAGAACATTTCTTGAAACTAATTAAATCAAAATTAACGGGAAACATTCTCCGCCACAGAAGGAGAGTAATTAAGAGACTCGTCATAAATGTTAATGAAGCTGCTCAGAATGCACAGTGGCTGCACACTGCACGGTGCACAGTGGCTGCTGGATTGCCTCAGCGTGCACTAGGAATAAATTGGTAGAATAAACTCTAGAAGTTTGCTTCAGTTTCCGTGGCCGGCAAGATAAATAGATGGCAGTTACATTAACTATAACGTTCCAGAGTTGAACCTGCGAGCAAAATAAACTAGACCCGATCGTTTGTAATTTTCTACGTAAACTGTTTTTATTGCTTTTTGAAAAAAGAAATAATTGCCACAAAGTAGTGCTATGGTAGATACATACGCACTCCTATTAAAAGAAATAACTATTTTTTAGAACATCGTACACAGGGTATATAAAAACTTCAGTTAAGTAAACTAGTTTCCGATGCATTCGTCGTACTCAATTAAAATTATTTGATATTTTATTGCTCTTAAAATTTATAATTTACTATCTACAGAATGCAAATGTCCAAACATATCGTCTTTAAACACTTATAAACTTTTTATAAAAAACTGGATTAAAACCAAAGATATGAACCTTTTCTTGCTATAATTGTATATTTTCCAAATTTTCTTTTTTTTCATTTTATTTTTCTTATTTAATTTGTAATTTTTATTTAACTTACATTCAACATCCATGCATTAATACAAATATACTAATATACTTATACCAGGTATACCCACGCACTGGCCTTGCCTGTGTAGGATTTTTTGCATTATATACATTTCACGTAGGTTTATGTGCATGTGTTCAGATGTATATATAAGTCAATATTAAAAAATATATAATAAAAAATGTTTATAACCTTTGTACCTTGTCTGTGAAAATGTGTGTATCAAAAAATTAATTAATAAATAAAAAAATAAAAACCAAAAAAATAATGGCCGATGGGATAAGAAAATATAATTGAAAAGTCACATAGAAACATCATTCTTCAAAATCAAATCAGTTTTTAAATAATTTGCGTGTATTGGGTAGATTTTCTAATTCATCTGTTCTATATATGTCGATATTTTGTTTTAGTTTTATAGTTTTACCCGCGCCAGTGAGTCCTCGATCTGCCCAAGGTTGTAAATCTTAGACTTTTTGATCGATTGAGTGCGTTGAGAAAATCTTGACGTGGTTGGGTGATTATTACTCGTTAGATAAAAACAATGTCATTGTTAGCACTGAGTATATTTCTGATGAATAATACAATGGTCTAGTGAGGCAGTAAGTTAATGAAGACTGATATTTACTTTTGTGAAAAAATAATGATGAATTATTTACAATAACTTTAATTTGGTAAATTGTTTATTTTTTGCTGTGTTTGTTGCACCGGGTAAGAACTGATATCTAAAAGAGGGCAGACATAAAAATTAAATTAATTGTAATTAAAAACACTAATCATTCAAATGGTAATCTTGCAATAAATATTAAACGCGTATATTTTCAATAAGGTATTTGCTATTAAGAGGTGGTAAGCCGATGCCTGGTGTAAGAATCAAACTCACTTTGCCCAACAGCCAGTCGAGCGTCCTTCTCGCGGGGCTATTAATCAGCTTCTCTTTGTGTTCCAGTATGCCCCTTCAATAGTAATATCATATTAATTTCCTTAGATTATCCAAAATAAGTATTCCAGCAGCAGGTTTTTCGGTTATTCATTGGTACATTTGAGCACATCTTCTAGAACAAAACTAATTCACTCAATGATCATTATATCGACGTGTTCCCGAATTCTTCCAACGAAGACGAGCTCGTTGTAATTAATTAAATCTGTCATAAACAGCATCACAGACTGGGGAAATAATGTATGCAAATTTAAAGACAAAGGACGATGAGACATGCTTTTCATAACGTACCCCTGGAAGTTCCCATTTGCGGAAAATTTGTTACTGCGTAATTACTTATAATCGCTTTCTACGTGCGTGCTTTACTAGATTAACAAACTTTACAAAGCTTAGCAAATCGTAAAATTTACTCAATTAGCAACTTTGGTGTTTTAAGAATCAAGCAAAAGGTTACCGCATAACTGACTGCCTAAATCTAATCTTAACGTCGTCGAAGTTTTGTGAATTCTTGCATTTAAGTTATCAAGAAACACAACGATGGGGAAAATAAATCAAATTCGTTATAATAATAATAATAATAAGATGAATCATCACAATTCTCTCAGATATCTTCAAAAACAGACGACGAAACATATCTCTGGTAAAACATTTTCTAGCATAATAGTTCATTTAAAAGCAACATTCGAAAATCATTTACTATGTTAATATTTAATGTTAACTGAGTGAGATATAAATTTACGTTATTTTCATGATGAATTGGAATCAAGAACAATTCTGTAATCCAGTTGATAGAAGAGCTTATCTGACACAATAAGGGAAGTTCAGATTACACTGTTTTTAATGGTGTTTTTTAGTACGACAGATTACATTCTATCGGGTGACGTTCACTCTGCATAAACAAATAGGCTTTCACGGAGGCTAGATTGACAGGACATAGAGTATTATAAGGATCAGATGGTCAGGTCATTTAGACGACGGGAGATTGAAAATAATTTTGTATCAGGCAAACAAGAGTAGTGCAACGAAAACTCAATGGGAAATAAATAGGAAACTGTTTTTAGAAATTAAATTAAATCAATAATAATTAATTTGTTTCACACCACTGTATTTAATATGTAAATATCTACATGTTTCACGAGCAAATCTCCCCTCTTCAAAAAATTTTCCTGCTAAAAATAAAGACAAATACTAAGAAAATAAAACAAATTAAAAACACAAACAAAAAGTAAAAATATAAGATAAAAAGATTCAAAAAGTTGAATACATCCTATCATTTTTTATACATTTTTTGCTTTTTTAGCTGTAATTGTGTTTATTATTTTATTGTTTTTAGAAAGGCTAGAAGCTTCTTCCGTTGGAAAGTAATTAAGCCCACCACGTGGTTTCGTTCTTTATTTTGATCCTGATATAACATATTTTGAATCCACTTTAACACATATGGTGCTCAAGAATTTCTCACGGCCTTGGAAGGTGTTTGATCTGGGGTTTAATCCCCATTGCGTGAACACTGTGGTGAAATATTAACTCCGCCCACACACGAAACGATAATACCTACATAAAATACACTTTTTTTTATGCTAGAACCTATATCAATAGATGGCCTATTTCTACACGGAGACAAGTAAAAAATTTCGATTTTAAGTATGAGTATGATGCAATTTCGTTATCAATTTTGATCTGCTTTTTTTTCAATTGAGAATCATCTCAAATATTGTCTAGTTTATGCGTGAAAGCACATAACTGCCTGTTGAAAATTTTTAAATATACCTTTTCGTCAATGATATAGGGGGACATTTAAAACTTTTAGAAATCTGTCATTTTTAGGTGTCTCACTATTGAAATAGGCAGTCGATATATGATTTGATAAAAAAAAGCGGTTGACGATTTCTTGTTTAAAAATATGTGACAATTTATTTAAAAAAAAAATAAAAAATATACTCACCGGACATTCTAGACAGGTCGCAAATTATAAACAACATAAGAAGGAAAATTTATAAATAATGTATTCTGATACCAGACCGAAATGATCAAAATCGAGCAGAGGCACTTCTAGTATTAACCCCAGACAAAAAAAAAATCCTACAGGTGCAGCCGAAAGGGTGAATATTTCACTGATGATATCCATTCACCGATAGAAGACAACACCCGAAGAAGGATGTATAACCATATAAGAATATTTATTTCTATTTTTGGAACTGGTGATTCGTGGTGGAATTCCTTTATAATAATTTATTAAAACACTTTCAAAACTTTTTGCTTTTGTTTTTTGACCTGACCGGATTTAGCCGACGATACAGTATCGCCCTGGTGAAAAACTACCATTCAGAATTGAAACGTTGCTTGAAATGACTTTTAGCCGTGTTTGGTGACCAGATCTGAATAGCCAGGTATTTCCCCACCTCCCTCCTCCCCTTCTCCTTCCCCTCCCCAATACCTTCAGCCTCACAACATTCCCCAATTGGGAATGCCATAGTCTCACTGGCTCCAGACGGTTGGGAGCAGTTGGGACTCTTGTGCGGTATTCATATAAAAAAGCCTATCACGGCCATCCCATTTTTAATAAATAGTTATAAAACCAGATAGGTATATAAAGTTATAATATTAATAGAAACAAATTATCTTAAACTCTACATTATGTCAAATTAGGATATAATAATTCTGATTAATAAAATGTATTTATTCAATAAATTTAAAATCACTTTCTGTTGTCCTTTTAAATAAAATGAATAACATATATTTTGTTTAGACCACTATTAAATATATAAATATCAACTTATTTTGGAAGCAAAGCTTCCCTCATCAGGATACTTAGTATACTGAGAAATAATGACAAGAAGAGACAATTAATAAATTTAATGAATTTATGTATAAATTATCAATAAAAATCGAAGGACTGTAGTGCGAGCGCAGCTTTACGTTTAGTTACTTAGGTTGGTATTTCTAGATTACCCACGTCAATCATATTAGCACGTGTTCATGTAACGGTAGGTGTGGGTAGGTCACGGCCTGTTAACAAAATAAAAATTAAAGCTAACATTATATTTAGGAAACATGGCATAATATGATTGTACTACTTTTATATAAACTGGAAGAAAGAATTAAAAAAAAAAAGAATTCTTCGTTCGATTTTCAAATATGAAAATCATTTTCTAGAAATCCTTGTAGTGTCGCGGTATGAGCGTGAAACACACTACATATATAACAATTAGGTATAGATATATCATTATCATCTCACTTAATAACAAACACGACATTACAAGGGGTAAGCAGAGAGGATAGACCATCACACAATTCTGTATTTTTATTTTGTTTATTTATCATTATTTAAACGCCCAGAGGGCTTTTACATACTTATACATCATTTTTAAATCACATAGTAATAAATAAATAAAAATAGGAAACATGGACAAAAGTTAAATTATACTTGAAAAGAGTTAATTTATACTTGAAAAGCTACAACTAAAGTTAAGTTACAGAAAGAAGAAAAAAGAAAAAACTGCACCAAAGCTAAAATATACAGATATATAAAGGAACAGAAAATATAAATAATACAATATCCACAGTCAATATTAACATTATTAACAAATAAGTAAATAATGCAAAAAGTTATAATTAACAATCTTGGCACACACTCCTTGCTTCATGCACATTCATGCATCGTCTCATAAATTGTATGCCATTCAGTTATCCTGACTCTTAACGTGACCCGACTCAAGTATTTTATTCACTTGCTCTTGACATGTCTCTCTCAAACGTCAAATATTTTTCTCCTTACATTCTTTCTCCGGACATTCGCTTCACATATCCAAACCATCAAAACATCCCATTCGAAATCTTGTTCAATACCCTTTCTCCAGCCTTACTTTTATTCCGGATCTTTACATTTATAACACAGTCAAACATGATATTACCATACACACGCCTCAGAGATCTCGTTTATATAGCATAAAGTCTGCTTTCGTTCCTTCCTTACTGTTTAATATCATATACCAGAGTTGATATCAGCACTCCATTGTGGACTGCCAGCCTCGCTCTTTGGACAACTTCTTTATCAATTAACCTTCCCGCTTTCACCCCAAACATTTCACCCTTACGAGTATTAAATATACATTTTTTATCAGTAACACAAAAGAGAAAAAATCTTATTAACGCAACACTGTTTTCCCTTTAACTTGACGTCATTTTAGAAGGCTTTAAGGAAACTTTAAAAGCGCTATGAAATTATTAAATCAGATTGCGCGTACCAAGCCGTGAGCTTTATTGACACGTCATTTCCTTCTTGCCATTTTAAATTGACACTTCTTTACTAGGAGGAAGAATGAACACCAGCCATTCAATAATATTTCAATTTCAGAATTTTATTTCAATGCCAGAAAACATTTATAATAATAATAATCGTATAATATTGAGTAAAAATTGGAAAAACTTCTTTTTCCTTTTACGTGAATACAGAACAAGAGTCCGACCTGCTCTCAGCTATCCTAAGCCAGTAGGATTATGGCATACTGTAAGGCTGAAAGGAGTGAGGAGGGAAATGGAGAAGAGGTAGGTTGAGAAGTACCTGGCAATTCAGATCTGGCCACCAAACACGGATCAAACCATTTCAAACAACGTTTCGATTATGAATGGAGGTCTTTCCACCAGGGCGATACTGGGGGTATCTACATCTCTGGAACATGCCGCATACGAGTATACTCAATAATATCGTGATTACATTTTGTGAAAAAATTATTAAGGCGTATGCCGGGAATCGAAGCCGTGACTTTTGGATTCGTAGTCGAGGGTATTTAGTATATCCACTATGGGGGCCGTGATTTGAAACAAGTTTGCAATTATTCATTCGAAATACTTATTGGTCCTTGAAAACTTACTCCGATGGTATAAAATGTTATTTGTCCTAACCCTTTGAGACCTTCCTATTACGACCCTGAGGATTCTTTAAGAAAAATCTACCCCCTCAACCCCCTTTAAAGTTTTAGTCACTAGCATTGTTGTATATTATAATAAAACAAATTTAAAACTTTTTTCCACTTTAATTTAAAAATTAAAGTGGAAAAAAGTTTTAAATTTGTTTTATTATAATATACTATAATGGAATTCCACCATGTATTAACAGTTTCAAAAATAGAAATATTAAACTAGCATTGTTCCTTCAAAACCGTTTGAATCCCATAATTTTTTTTTTTACGGTTTCTGTTTCAGATTCTATTTCATTCTCTAAATGCAGTTGAAATGCTGTTGATAAAAGGGTTGTTAGGTAAATACTCCGGAGATGATCAGACCGTCCTCCTGTGGTTTGCTGTGCGAGTATTTAACTGTGCGTATTTCAGCTTCATTAGATTTCAGAAAGCATTTTTCCTTCATGATCTGAAGTTTTCAGCCATACTATCCTCCTGACAGGGCGTCATGATCCTAAGTAAGCTGTTCCTAGAGTAGTCAAGTTATTTATCATGTCGTGGCGGGGTCCTCCAGCTGTTTGCTGTGAAGGTATTTCACTTTTCCCGGACGTTTCCATTAAATATTCAGGCTCTTCTCAAAGGTTTACTCGTTGTTTCGCGTGAAGAGCGGCGTGCGTTAACATGATGGATGAAATGTAAGCAAAGATTATAGTTAGAAATAAATATATGCAACCATTTACAAATATTGTTACCTCGATTTATTGGAATAACTTTTAGAAGCTTATGAACCTCACTGTAATATTTAATCATGGTAGAAGATAATATTGTAAGGTTTGTATTACGTGAACCCGAAACGGAATTAAAACAACCTCTAAAGCAACATGTTCTGATTTAGTAGGCTGTGGGTTGATTACCTCCGCAAAACAAATCTTATTTGTTGATAACACAAAGCATTACCAAGATGTGTATAAGTAAGAAACATAGTGTTTTTCAGTGGCGTGCAGTACATAATGGCTGAAAAGTTGTGCCACCTTAAGAAAAATAAACCTACAAATAAATTGAAAGTTTTAAAATAACGATTAATTATTTCTCTGAATTTGAGCAGTTTTTTTATTGTCATAGTCGTTCTAGCTTAACAGAATATTTCTACTTAACAAATTTCTGCTTTTCAGTTACAACTTATCCTAGTTCTTACATTTTACTATTATTATATTATGTACTAAACACTTGTTATACTATTTTGCACATCCTGCTGTTATAATGAAACCACGGGTAAAATTTTATTTTTATAAAAGAAAGACAAATATTCCCTGGTTACGAATAACCTGACAATATTTGAAAATCTCCTGCTACATATTAATTGTTTTTGTCTTTAATTCGTAGAACTACATTTAATTTTTTTTTAAATTTAATGTAAATCAAATTTAATAATGTTATTATTAAGTTCTACAAGTATTTTTAGTTGTTATTATTGTGACAGCTGTTTCAGCGTTTAAGGCCATTTTTGGCGTTTAAGGATTAAATACAGTTTGAAAATGGCCTTAAACGCCAATACATCTGTCACAATAATAACAACTAAAAATACTTGCAGAACTTAATAAAAACATTATTAAATTTGATTTACAATAATTTTTTTTAAATCTCCTACTACCATCACAGTAAGTGGAAGATGTTGCTTGTGTCGTAATGGAGGACTTAGCCAAAAGAGAAATTGAACCTACGACGCCTGGGTGAGACCCAAACGCGATGCCAACTCAGCCACTGGCTAAATACTAAATACTTATATTGTACCTACTTACTTATTTTGTTCTCTATTTATTTATTTATGACCTATATTATTATACTCCTTTATTTAACTAAATATGAGATAAATGAAGCAATATGTAAAGGCCTTCCAGGCGTCAAAAAATAATAAAAATAAAATAAAAAATTTTGGAAAACTTAATCACGAAAATGGAATTTTTATCTTAATTAAAGTCACTCAAAAATTAACCTTAAGTCAGGCTCTATCACATATAAAGTGCTAAAGTTTCAAATATTCAACGCATATTCAAAGTAATACGAGAACTATATAAAATACGCACAGCCTAACTTTGCTAATGGACCAATGCACGCCACTGGTGTTTGATGATATCATTTGATGCCTCTTCGTAATAACAAAATATATATTCATTTAACGTACGAGAGAGAAAATACTGTAAAATAATATACATTTTTTATGATTGTTAAATTGTTTAACAATAATTCAATTATGATGAAGCTTTTTTAATTCTTGTACTACAGATTACTCATTCTTATACATAAAAAATCTTATTTTAACGTTCTGTTCTCAACATTTGGGAAGACGGGTATACAATTTTGCTGGGGGTTATTTCTATAAATAATAATATTAATTTTAAAATATTTTCTGTTTTAGAAATTTCATTCAATAGCGCCATTATTTCTGTCATTCTGTGCTCTGCTAGAACATCTGTTCTGCCGTATGGTATCTTGAACAATCGTGGCGACGACTACGGCTGATACAAAAGTAAGTATTCAAAAAACCTATTTGGTGCACGAATAAATTACAATTCATTATTTATAAAGTCAAAACAATTTAAAAAATGGTTTGTTTAACATTGGTCGTCCATACAGTAGAAAGCAATTAAAACTAGTTGTCGGCCAGAAGACTTTACGAATTAATTTTCGAAAACGGTAGATACAAATCTTGTCCAATGTTACCGGGTTCTAAAAGCGTTGAATTATTTTCTGTTTGGTCCCCTCTCGTATTAAATATTTGTCTGGCCGGAGCCGCCTCTGGTTGACAGATCGGGGGCAGGTCTCTTTGTGGGACCGACGGTGAAATTGTGAACGAGGTCACTCTGTGTTCACATAGAACTGGATCTAAACTTATACCTTGTAGCTTTCAACGTTCGGCAAAAGAAAGACTAGACCATACTTAAAAGTTCGTCGATTGTTAATGGATTCATTCACCTACCATCATTGAAATACATATTTTTTTTTTTAGAAACTCTTATTAAACGAATTGTTAACAAAACGTTGGACGGTTTTAGGATACAAATTAGCTAACGTGAAAAAAATTCAATAACTTTGCAACCTAAATCTTCAAAGATCTCACCAAATGCCAATTACAAGAAACAATGATCGTTCATACAAAAACAGAATGGAAGATACTATCAGTATAGCCCCGGTGGAAGACCACCGTTCAGAATTGAAACGCTGTTTGAAATGGCTTTTAGCCGTGTTTGGTGACCAGATCTGTATAGCCAGGTATTTCCTCACCTTCCTCTCCTCTTCTCCTTCTCCTCCACAATACCTTCAGCCTCGCAACATTCCTCAATCGGGGATGCCATAGTCTCACTGGCTCCAGAATGGTTTCGGTGGGAAAGCATTTATTGGTTCTTACAGATAAAACACAGAGATTGACGTGGATTATTCTGAAAAGCACAGTTAATTTATTGACTACGTGAAGCAGCGTATTTTACTTCAGCGGAGCCGCTGCTTCGCATAATTGGGGAGGAGTTTGAAGCGCCGAACGAACCGTTCGCAAACCGCTCATGGCAAACCGCCTCCTGTTGGTTTTTCTGACGAACGCAAAGGCATTCGAGGCTCACGTTGGAATGACTTGAATATTTGGTTCGTTGTTTTTATTTCTGCTAGCGAAAGCTGTCTCGTCTATTTTATTTTATATTTCTTGTTTTTTATTTAATTTTTTTATTGGTCAGAGGAAAATTTATGGGATTGTCTGCATAAGGACCATTAAAACAATCGAAGATACCTAGAGAGAAATAGGTGTTGAAATTTATATATATATATTATTGTACAGACTAAAGAAAAAGTACAATAATAAGTTTGCGGGCTTCTAACCGGCGCACTATGAAGCAAAAGGGTACATTTCATCCCAAAATTCACATTCGTTGATTATGTCGTAAAATAAAAATAATCATTGATTCTAATTCTAGATCCTTCGAATCTTTTATGTTGTGATTACATCTTTGTGGGTTATTCCGTTAATTTATACTAATACGCCAAAGTTGAACTTTTGTAAACGGCTGATTTATTGCGACAATTTAAGTAAAACTTTAAACCCACATATTATCTAGCATTCCCAGTTGAAAGTGGAAATTATTTTTATTTTATTTAATAAGTATACTATTCTTTATTAATTCTTTTTGTGTTTAATTCGAAGAACTCCATTTATTTCTTTTTTTAAATTTAATGTAAATCAAATTTAATAATGTTATTATTAAGTTCTGCAAGTATTTTTAGTTTTTATTATTTTGACAGCTGTTTCAGCGTTTAGACAGTTTGAAAATGGCCTTAAACGCCGAAACAGCTGTCACAATAATAACAACTAAAAATACTTGCAGAACTTATTAATAACATTATTAAATTTGATTTACAATAAATTTTAAAAAAAAGTATACTATCCTTTTGTCTACATGTTAGCACTTTTTTTTCGGTGTGGTTAATAAACAAATTAAATTAATTTGACCAATAAATTCCTCAGGTTTATGACAGTTATAAACTTTCACTAAACCTTTCGTTCCTGCCGAAACTTCCCGATGGTTACATATTGTGATTTTTATATTCTTAAAGTATCGATTATATTATCACCTACTTGCGCCATTTTCTGATATTGGATTTATGGTAATAGAAGGCTATGTAAAAACTCTATACCGGTAAAAATGCATGTTAAATAATTATTAATTATTAATTGTTTTTGTGTTTAATTGATTGAACTTTTTGTTAAATTTAATGTAAATCAAATTTAATAATATTATTAAGTTATGCAAGTATTTTTATTATTGTAACAGTTGTTTCGGCGTTTAAGGCCATTTTCGAACCGCCTAAAAAAAAGGTTACATAATGCAATTGTTCCGAAAATATCTTTATTCATTTTATGGAACTCTTTTAAAATCATGTTCGTATTTTATTTTTACGTAAGCAGGTGTACAATATATACATAAGTGCAGGTATATAATGTATGCAGGGAGTGTTGTTTATTTAAAACTGTTTTTGCTGCAGATATTTATGGTAAGTTAGTAAACCACAATGTCAATAGGTAGGTGTACCCAGGCACCATGTGGTCTTATCATTATTTTTTTATATTTATTTATCTTGTATATATAAGTTGTAGTAAATTCATCTCCAACATATTATCATTAGTGCATCTCGTCGAGTACTACAACAGTAAACCAAAATATACTTGTGTAAAACATTTTCAGACGGAAATAAAATGTCTGAAATCAAAATCTAAGTTCTTAACATTTATATTGCTATCTTCGAACACAGGAAACGTATTTCGATTGTAGAAAGAAAAATTAATTATAATTTCGATCTTACTGAAATGCAATTCAATTGCTTCAAAGCCAATATTCAAAAATCTTTATTACCCCAGTAGAGAACAAAATGTTCAATTTTTAATTATTAATTATTTTTATTGAGATTTAAAAACCTAATTGCAATATTTAATCACAGAAGAAAAGAATATTAACATAACCAAAATGAAACATGAAAACGGAAAAAACAACAGAAAATAAAAAAATTTCAGTCGCATCTGGTACTCGAACCCAGGACCTCTGCCTATATAATAATATAATAATAATATCATATCTTCTTCAGAATGCACAATATGTCCTGCAGAACCGACTGAAATAATAATCAACAAGTAAAACATAGAAATAAAAAAGGCAGCCAAGAAACCTACAGATTTTGGCTCTCGACATTACATTGCTAGATCAGATTTATAGAATTTATTTTACATATTTCATATAACTTATAATTCAAAAAATAGTCAGCTCGTAATGAAGAAGAGAAAGCCAAAAAAAAAACGGAATAAAAGGCAGAAGTACAAAAAAATTTCAGAGACCAGCTTGGGCTTATTATCGACAAACCCCGTCAAAGAAGTGGCAATTCTAATGAAAAAATACTGCAAGAAGGTCCTTTGTTAACTATTCATGTAGCGCGAATATAATTGGTGTAAAAGAGGAACTAATGAAGAGATTTTGTATCATTTTACAAACCATGGCCAGTGGAAAATATAGATTAAAAAAAATCCAAGAATATGCAAGCGAGACAGCTGGATATTATGTACAGGTTATGGTACCACATGCCTGCTTCTGTACAAAGGGTACTAACTCACTGAGAAAATATCATAAAATATTATTCTTTATTATCATTTGACAGGCTTTCAGAGGATGCCCAAGAAGAAAAAAACGAGGATTATATTTTCTTGCCTGCACCACGCTCGAGAATGCTCACGATCATCAACAAATGAAGACGTCATGGACACTCTCATGTACAGTTCAGATTCATATATTTCCTGCAAAATTTTGACCAAAGGACGAAATATTCTGGACTGATAATAATAATAGACTTATAGTGAATTGTGAGCAATTTTTTTTTTGTGAATTAATGTGTGAAATTTTAAAAACATATTTTGTTTAAATGTTGAACATTTTTGAATTTTTACATGTTTTTCTTTATACAAAACATAAATATATTTGTTTAATTTTTTTTATATAATAGTAATTTTTTAAATATTTTTTTATTTATCGATATTAACAGCTCCTTTATAATATTTACATACTTTTAATAAATTACAATCGTTAACTTAATCGTTGTAAAGCTATTAAATTTTGAAAGGATGTGCACCCTTATATGCCCCACAGTGCGACGGTGTGAAAAAAAATCAGAAAGGGTTAGTTATAAAGCACAAATAATAACAATATTACAAACTTTTAAACTCTTATCCAAAAAATGTTTTATTTCATATTTGAATCGTACACACTTTTCGCATTTATTATTTAATGACGCTCATTTACGTTAGCGAATCCTGTTTCATAATTCAGAACAGTTCAATTAATTTACAATTGTTTTTTCAAATTTGTTATATATAATACAATTTTTTATTTTCAGAAAAAGACAAAATATATTTGAGTAGGTGGTTGGCGGTTGGTTCGTTCCTTTCCAATGCATCGCTGAAGGTTCGTTGTGAAAATAATTTCAACAACCTGTTCGCGAGCGATCCGCGAACGGTTCGGCTCGCAGACGTATACGCAGTTTTATTTGTTTTTTATCTTCCTGAATCATCCAGTTCCTTCCATCGAAATTTTGCTTGAAATGTATTCAGATATATTATGTGACCAGATCTTAATAGCTAATTTCCTCTTCTACTTATCCTTCCTTTCCCACTAGATCAATATCACAACATTTCTATAAATAGTAACGCTGTAGGTTCACTATATCAATATACAAATAAAAACGCAGGCGGTGATTAATCTTAAAAAGTTTATTTTATTAGAATACGTCATAAAATAACATGCAGGGTACTATTTAAAAACTAACGCAGATAAGGAGTGAAAGAATGTGAAGAAAATTGTCGAATTCCTTAATTTTTCAGAAAGAATGACCATTTTTCATGTCTACTGCAGAGCTCTGTTTAATGACGTAATTTAAAACTAACGCTATCACGCGATAGTATGTCTTGGGGCCCTGAGCAGATAATTGATATTGCCTTAGACTTAATGGACCTTGGAAGTTAAAAATGAAAATAAGCGAACACCAAACGCTAGACGGTTTTTGACATTTCCTAGATGACAACTATAGATGAATATTAAAATAGGTTGATTACTCTAAATTTAATGTAGTAATATGAGTATAAAAAAACACATAATTTTGATTATTCGATTATTAATGTGTAAGAAATTTAAACTTTGCTATTTCTACGAAAATTTAATATAACAATTAATTCAAGTGAAAAAGTACTAAAAATAATATTTAAATTGCCCTTTAGTAGTCGAAAAAATTCCATCGATTTGGTTTAGCTTGCCGGAAGACAATGCTTCCCACAACAATTTGCTGCAGCTGGGCAGAAACCATTAAAATGTTTTGATTATCTACCCGTACCTGTTTTGCGGCACACAACTAAATTGTAAGGTAATGCCGGTGGGGAAACAAAAAAATGCGTTGGGATTGGGGAAAATATAAAAAACGAGTTAAGCATCAAATTGGATTTTTTTTTCTATTACGCCAAAAACAATTTATCAAAGGCTGCAGCACCAGGGAAAAAAAACTATCCTGACGATAACCAACCTCCGATGGAAAAGGGTAGGATAATAATAGAAGAACAATTAAGGCAATTAAATAATATTGACATTTGCAATGCTCATCGTGTTTAAGTTCTTTATTTGCTTAAGAGGAACAGCTGCGCTGCCTGTCTCATATTTAACTTAATTTTGGATTTCAGGCCAAAATACCTATCCAAACTGAATGACATATTTTTTTTAAATTAAAGGTTTAGTATCTAGTACGCATGAAAAGTGTTTTATTTATTTTTGTTTTAAATTATAAACTACATGCCTTTGAAAAAATCTATTTTCATGATTTTAGAGGCAACTTTAAAAATTATTTGCGGGTTAAATCGTATTGTTTTTTTTATTTTTTTTTTATTAATATATTTGCTATGTAAATATGACAATTTAAATTTAAACCTTTATGGGATCGATATATTAAATTATGAACGGCAAATTTGTGTTCCAACGTAAATTGGTCGTTTTTAATTTAATTTAATAGCCACCATAATGCTTTTTTTATATTTTACATTTCATTATATTTTCAAATCAGATGAGGTAAAACTTTTTTTTAATCACTGTTAGCCCCAAAATAATTGTTAAAGATACCTCTAAAATCGAGAAAAATCAATTCCTTTAATGGCCTATATTTTATAGTTTAAAAAAAAATTCTTCTCATACGTACTAGATATTCACTAAACCTTTAATTTAATATATATATATATACGAGTATATATCATTAGGTTTAGGTGAGTATTTTGATCTCAAATCCAAAATCAAGTTTTGTATGAAATGGGCCGCACAGCCATTCCTCTTAAGATTTATCCACTACAAAAATACAACGTGTCATAACAAAACTTGCATGGACAGATATTTTTTTCATTCTTCTGGATTTCATTCTGTCTGGAGAATCTTCGTACTTCTTCTTCCGGTTCCCTGGCTCCCCTGAGGTTGGCTGTTAGCAGAGAAATCTTCACCCACCACTTCTACGGAACTGCCCTTGACCCGGTCACGTTACGGTCAGATTACAGAGCCACAGCGTGCGGCTTCTTCCTCTGCTTCGTTCTCCATCAACGTCCCCCTGGACTTTAAAAATACTTTTTTAAATAGATACGTCGATGACCAAATAAAAACAGTATACATCCAATTATTTTAGAATTTTTTTAAGTATTCTATGTGCAGGTAACTTGCAATCTCGTTTAATCAGGGCCGCCTACAAGACAAGGTGTCATGCAATTTTAATTGGGTTTCCGCCGGATATGGCAACGCCGTAACTCATTATAGCCGTAAGGTTCGATATTTATAGTTTCCGGTGCAGACGAACCCTGCGGAGTGCTTCCGCTGAGCATACACATTTATGAAATGACTCCGTAACAGTGTTCATAGATCACAGCTTTAAGTTTATCGGTCTAAAACTGTTTATACGAAAAACGGGCTTATACATTTTGAGGGCATCATTTAATTAGACAACAAAATAATGTATTTGAAAACAATCATTCCCAATTTACAGATAACGAGAATACGTCAAATATTCTCCTTATTTCCAATCATATTAAAAATTGGATAATTTGCATAGTGCCGTTATTAGGACAAATTACTACAAGGGAGCTGTAACTATTACTGATGCTTTTAAGAAACACTTAGTTGGCATTGGAATGAACCCGAAACCTCTGAATAATCATTGAACATTTATTTATAATAAACTAATAAGAGTTACTTTGTTTACACCACTGTCTTTAATATTTAAACATCAACATGTTTCTAAAGCGAAGTTTTCCTCATCAAGATACACAGTATACATTTATAGTTTTAAGTTTTATTAATATCGCTTTTTAAACATGTTGTTATTTATATATTAAAAACAATGGTATAAAAAAAGAAATTCTTATTAATTTATTAATTATGACACCACAGAATAAAAATAAATCTATTGAAGGAATTTATTTACAAGTTTCTTACGCATTAGTCCACTTAATAACTCAGTATGGATTTTTTAGATGGAGAGGTACATAAAAAAAATGTAAGTCCTGTGAAGATTGTCAAAAGATTTGTTATTAAAGTAATACTGAAAAAATTATCAACATTCCCATCAGCTTCTATCTAGAATATTTTACGAGTTCCAAAACTTGAAGACTATTCTAAAAGAAATACTCAATATTAGGAATATTTATAGATAACTAGTCAAAACAATCGAAACCAAACTCATCATTAAGGCATAAATATAATATATCAATTGAATTATTTTCTACCCAACAAATCCACAATAATTATATTTACAAACAGATAAAATATATTAACAGCCTCCCTGAAAAAAATTTAAACAATTCGCATTCACTATTATTAAGAAAATATATTTAAATCCCCTTTTAATAACTAAACTTCATCAATTCAAAACATACGAGTATACTCGTATATCTAATGCCATCTCTATCTAGCAGTTGAGATACATTATTCAACTATATTATGTATTCCTCAAAAAAAAAAACTCAATAGCCAGTTCTCCTCATCGACTAGAATATATATATAATAATAATAATAATTGGATGATTTATATAGCGCCGTTTTTTTGAAAAATCACCTCAAGGGCGCTGTACAAATATTTCTTAACTAATTATGAACAAACCGATTCAGAAAAACATACTTACCTGCAGCTGGCAGGTCGCTTCAGATGAACACCGTTTTATAAGAAAATTTAAGCAAAGAGATGATAGTTTTACAGTTGCTATTTGTTGCTCCTTTTCTATTGATGTTACATTAATTAGAAGATTGGTGGCACAAGAAGAGTTGCTATTTATTGAAATACTTATAATTTTTAGGACTGGAAAATATCTATAAAATAACCTTAAAAAGCGTAAGAAGCTTTTAATACATATTAACATGTTTTATTTATTTGTACACTTTAGTTATTTACAGTGCTGCGGGCTGTGTACGCATTTACGCACCGATGCGTGAATTTTTTAATTTTTTTTATTTAATTACTATAGGTAAGTACTAACCGGCTAGCCTATCTAAACAATTTACGGGTTCATTTCTTCAATTTATGTACTATATTATTCTGTCATTCCGTTTGATTTTATTTTTATTTTAATAAATATGTTCTGTATTTTTAAAAAACTCAATTAAAAAAATTTAAAACAAATAAATTTAAAAGGTTCGTAATTTAATTTAGTTCTAGAAGCCTAAGAAAGACAAATAATATCGAATATTATTTTAATTTTTCTTTTTGCAAAATGTTGGAATGAAGACCCTCGCTAGATTAACAATATTTATTTTAACTACAAAATTGGAAAAAGATTTTTATTTTTCAATGCATTATATATTTGTTAGTTTATCTACCAATGCAGGCGCTACTGGTTATGGAATACCTAAATGAAATTTAAAAGCTTGATATTCTGCCTTTAATATAATATTCCCTCTAACAGAAATTTGCTCATCGAATAGATAAAATGCTAAATGTATTTATTTCACTTTCCGTCACATTTTCATTTACCACGTACATATTAAATATACGTATTAAAGTGGACAAGGTAGCTAAAATATAACATTTCATAATTAATACAAATTGAATAAGCTCTAGCAAAAATACCCGTTGTGATTTCTTCAGATTTAGCGTAATTAATTTTCAAAGCTTTCAGCTTCGTGCTCAACCCATTTATTAATGCTTCATTAGTCTCATGCTTGACATTTAAGAGCTTAAAGATTAATAGTGGCTTGAAATTAAAAATTAGCTAGACTTTTTTTTTTGCTAAAAATATTATTAATGTTAAAAAAATATATGTTGTTATTTTTAAAACTATGTACAAGTACGAGTGAAATAGATCGTTCCTTTTAGAAATGTGAGATAATCTTTTATTTAAATATTTAAGTTTCAAACTAGTAAGGTGATTGAGTCGGTACATAATTAGAAATACATTGGTTTTCATATCGGAATAAATAAAATACATATATCTATTCCGGGATAGGCACATAAAGGAAGTAAATAACGAAATTCATTTTAGAAACATGATAAATATTAAACTTTTAAAGATTTTTTTTTTTTACATTCAAATACGATATCATTTTCTTTTAATATAAATCAGCAATTGATTACATTAATTTTTTAAAGTGTGTGTAACAGATATATAACCAGAATGGCAGGAATTAAGAGACATTATTATTTGACCGGTCGGTGGCTGAGTTGATATCGCGTTTGGTTCTCACCCAGGCATCGTGAGTTTAATTCCTCGGCTGGCTAAGCCTCCATTACGACACAAGCAACATATCCCGTTTAATGTGATGGTAGTAGGAGATTTTCAAATATTGTCAGGTTATTCGTAACCAGGGAATATTTGTCTTTCTTTTTAAAAAAAAACAAATAAATTAAAAAATATATTTGCTTGTCCCTTGAAACCTTTTTTTTATTTTAAAATTTATTTAATATATTTACACATACAAAGTTTATGTGTACAAGAGAAATATTCTTTAGCAGCATTATACCCCGTCATATCAGATCGTGGTGCCTCCCCGGCAGTAGTTGTTTGGTACACACAAGTTGGCAATCCAGGATGTATAGACTATCTATAAAAATATGCATAATTTTAAACACTGTTAAAGTGCCCCTCGACTGAAGACTTTGGTACTGCAGTGCAATCTAATAATTGTAGTATAAAAGTGATATTTTAATAACCTAGGTACAAAAACTGTTAGTTTTAATGAGATCAAATTTATTTGACTTCCTTGTTGTTTTTCTGCTTTTAAGGTATTCATAATTATGAAATGACCAATACATACCTAATATTATTATATTTTAAACGGTTTTTTATGTGCGGATTGTTTTTTAGTTGATTAAGACGATCCACCGGCTAAAATTCCAACGAAATGACGCGCTCCTTGCAGGTGGCGACAAGGTTGAGATTACCGCTTAACATTGGCCGCATGTTTCGATTAACGCAAAAAAACAACACCGAAATGCGTGTTTTATTCTATTCTGCAAAGCTCAGATATAATTATTAAAATATTTTACGGTCATATTCTAAAAAACTTAATTTACCACAATGAACAAATACGACAATATCGGAAAAGGGGTTCGTCCGTAGGAGAGTTTGCAATTTAAACTTTTTTTAATGTCTGATACTTTATTTTTTTCCAGGCCTATAAAAAGACACTACAAAAAAATTTCCGGTGTCATGTGTGTTCTACTTGCAGTATTTAATTAATACATCTACGTTATTTCTAGGCCATCAAATTCTCAAATCGAAAACACATGATTTTGCATTACTTCCCATTGAGTTACCTTAATGTTCAATTAATAACCCACAAATACACAATAATATTTTGAATAAAATCGTATTCATTTAACATTCTTTATATTCTTTTATTTTAAATATATGGATTAAAAATTGAATTCCCTTCTTATACCTAATATCATGGATTTAAACGAGAGAATACGTTCCAGGGTCCAAGCTGCCGAAATGAGATATTCAATAGAAGATCTTAATCGTGTATTAAGAATGCTATTGAATTCCGCTGAAAATTCGTAGTGCTATTCCAGAGGAAAGACGTACAATGGGCCGCCCTAGACAAAGGTGGGAGAAACAACTCTAAAGGCTGTGCGAGGAGAGGCTGGGCCTGCTATGGGCGGAGGCCGCTGAAGTAGCGCAGGACAGGAAGTCTGGAGGCGCTTTATCGACGCAATGGGTCTTCGACCCGAATAGAACAAGGAGAAGAAAATGTATTTATGTATAAGTGATATCACATAGTTTTATAGCTGATCAAATGGCATTAATGGTACGATGTCGTCGTCTTAAAAACAAAAGGGTATATTAATCTTTGTGACTTGTTCTCAGTAGTCAATGTTTGCACAAGGGCCTGTTTGCTTTCGGAGCGACGGAATACGGTATATTAAGAGAGGTACCGGACTTATTTACTTAAAAACATAAAAATTTCGTCGGTATTTGACAGGTGGGGATGTGGTAGGGGGTTGGGCGGTTATTCGGGTGATTGATCACTAACATATTTCTTGTTTAAAAAAAAAACTACCAAAAATGTCAAGGACAAAAATTTAATTTACACTTTTTACTGCAAATATGGTCAGAAATCACTGGTTACGGAGACTTTATTTTTGATTACTAGAAAGTCCGTTACGTCCCTTAACATCCTGTATAGTTCAACACTCATTTAGTCCGTAAGCGCCAGTCATTTTCAGCTGAAAAATTCAAGTTTTTTTATAAATTCAAAAGCTCTCCTAGCTCGTAAATGTACCCTTTCTCCAGGATGGCGTCTTACATTAACCCTGTTGACCCAATTCCTTCTCCTCTGACACTTCACATTAATTCTGCTTTTCCTGGAAAAGCACTTCGTGTCATCCTTTTTCATATCCGTAAAATATCCTCGGTCATATGAACAGGTCGGACACCCTTTTTGTATACTACCAGTAATAATATTTTACGGATATTGTAAGTAATCCACCCTTTTCATATAATCTACGAACTTGCATATCGGGACGAAAGAATCGCACTTAGTTTCAAGGTAAAAATATACCTACAAATAAATTCGTTGCATTCGCTGAATATTGGTTGAATCGTGGTGTTTTTACTATATTTATTTAAATAAAATAAAATAAACAAATTTTAACATAATATCTGATATGTTTCATCTTTCTACATTACTTACGATTAGATTGTTATTCGATTCTACACCTGCATTGGAAATTACGAAGTCGTCGAGCTAATTATGAAGAGCAACATATATTAAAGGAGATCGTTGAATGGAGAGAGAAAAAAATCCTAATGGAGAATCAGGAGAAAAGGATGAATAACGTCCCAACTAAGCTTTTGAAAAAACCGTTTACTTAGAAATGTGTGCATAACTTAGAATGCGAAGAGTGAAAATAATTTATAGAGTATTCACCTATCTCATTTAATTTACCCCTTTATGGTGTATTTTTAGGTAGTCCCACTGATTGATCTTCTTCATATGGCTACATTCAAGCTTGCAGATTTGTTACGTAGCTACATGCCCTTTTTTTCAGCTGTCTTTTGAGACCTTGCTACATTTTTAAAAATATTTTACTCACAATAGTTGGTGTCAGGTCAAATTTTCTATCCTGAATTGTCTTAAATATCTTCAGGTGAAGGAGCGAAAAATGACCTAGATATGTATACAGATATCTTTGCCACGGAAGAGCTAGCTTCATATCACTTCAGTCCTAAATAGATTCAGAGTGGCTTGCTTTCGGTAGTAGAAGTACTTAATTATTTTTCTGCGCATCAACTAAACTGTCATATGTAATCATGGTGAAATGAAAATATCGCATAAGAAATACATGTCATATTAATTAAAAACAACCAGTTTTGTTTACGCAACATCAATTGTCGCGTCGTTTAAGTATTTTCATTAAAAAAAATAATTGTTTTGTACACCCGTACATATTTGTTTTTAAATAAATCAATGGTTTTATAGAATATCCATTCCATTGACGTCAATATTAAATTAACACCATTTGTGATTTATTGCGGAATAACTGCGCTGGTACCTTTAAAAACTGATACGGCCATAAAAGTGAAACACAAGAAGCAATTATTTTTCGGAAATAAACGTATTTTTAATTTATTTACAAACTGAACATACGTAATATTCACTAGCGGTGGACATAATTAAAAAAACTCTCAAGAAAAAAATTAATAAACTAAATAATTGCTTAGACACGATGATGGCTATGATTTCAAAAATGGCCTTACCAAAATTTCGCAACGATTTTGCAAACCCTTCCTAGACATAAAATTTTCTCAGAGGCATTATTTGATTAGTTTAAATCGTATTATTAATTCTTAAGAATCTAAATATTTCTTACGAAATGTATTTAAAATTTATTTTTAAAGGAAATTTAATCGATTGTACAATTGTAAAAAATGTCGTTTTACTTTTCTGATCAGTTTTCTTTAGAATTGAATACGTCAATTATTTAAATAATATCAAAATGGATCAATCTTAATTTCTTTGTTTTTTTTAATTTATTTATTCATCTCTACAATCTCGATGCATTGTAAGAACTATGTTACTATGCCTGTCTCACTAAGGGAACCTGTGTAGATCATGAATATATTATTTGGTGTGACTAAAGGGGTATAATTTAACATCGGTTTATTATTTTTCACAACATTTCATTGTGGAGTGTTCTATATAATATTCTTCAGTGAAGTACTGAAAGCGTTTCTTAGAGTCACTAATTACCGACTGTGGGTGAATTTTGAAGCAGTACGGAAAAAATGATTATCCTATTTTAAACCCTGCAATCTGCATAATAAAATACCATTGGTCGCTTCTCATTGCTGAGGATCGTGACCCCCACTCCTATCTCCTTCGTGCACAAGGCTCCTACGCTCCTCGCGATTCTGCGCTGCATTGAGAGCTGCGGACACCTGCAAAATTTGATCACTCCTACGCATCGGTGACATTCCTCTGCTTCTCTTGCCTTCCATTTTGCCAGTAACTATTAGCTTCTCCAAGTTGTTGTCTGTTTGGCGAGAAACATGTCCAAAGAATCTGAAAATACACAGTAGGCAGACAGTTGATACCCTATTGTGGATGCCAAGCTCTTCCGGAATTAATATACTCGTATTTGTACGCCTGGATGTTTATAGAATCTGAGAATTTTCCACACCCAGAGTGTACTACACCGTTAAGGAATATGGAGAAAATCAATCCAGACGAGTCTCATCTTGGTGATCTTCGTTATGCTGTCACTCCACATTTTTTGAAATTTACTCATAGCGTCTTTCGTCATGCAAATCCTTCATTTCAGTTCTGTTTCACAACCTCCTTCAGCAATTATAGACAAACCTAGTTATATGAAGTTATTCACCGTTTCTGAGAGCATTTGTTCTTACAAGGGTGTTACAATCAGTTTTCTTTTGACTTTGTTGATCACTAGACCTAGATTACGGATTTTTTCTTCTATTTTAGCAACGCGGTAATTCTTGTCTTCCTCAAAAAAGGCAACGAGGATAGTGTCATCTGCATATCTGGGATTGGAAGTTTTGTGGCCACCAATGTTAATTACACCTTTCCAACCCTCATGAATCTTACGCATGTATTCTCCATATATATTATACAACATTGGTGAGAGAATGCATGCCTAACGTACCCTTTCTTTTGTATGGGTATCAATCAACATATATGCGTGTTCTTCGGTATACAGGTTTCTAACGATACACATGAGGTGTTTAGGAACTCCCATCTCCTTAAGTACTTCCCACAGATAATTCCACAGCACACAACAGTCAATGAAGCATAGCATATCGGACAAGTTGAACTCCCGACATTTATCGATAAGTTGTCGGATATTGAGTACTTGCTCTCGAGTTCCTATATCCTTGACAAACCCTATCTGTTTATGTATAAAAAATGAATTATCAATATAAAAATCCAACTGAATTCAAGCTTGTCAACAATTCAATTCAGTCAATAAAGTATTAGTAGTATCAAAGAGGTTAAATAAATTTTCCTCCAAGGGTACAATTCTTTCTATTAAACATGCAATTTCAAACGGGTGAAAAAAATAATTTTTAAATTGGTATAGCATGCAAAAATCTAACCAAATGCACGTTCTAAATATAAGTAACAGTTATAAAAATGTGTCCGTTTAAATCCAGTTGCATCAGTTGTTGGCAACAAACAGAAAACATTGCTCAATCATTTAGTGAACCCGTTTCATGCAAGTTAACACAATCATGTTACTTCTATAGACTCTTTCTGTTTCCAATTTTTTTTCTTATTCTGACAAGTCAGTAGTTCAATGTTTTCTGTAATGTAATCCGGGATGAAGTCGAACAAATCGTGTTTTTTTTCGTTAAAGTTACTACGTTAGAGTTTCATAAAAAAGTGAATTATTCGAGTTTTGGTGATTTTCGTTTTCGACTTAGTTACCTAAATCTTTTTTCCTCTTTTTTATCACTGACACCGAATATCAAAGTATGGAAGACTTCACTCCTCAAATGACGAAATTATATATATATCTGCAAAAGTGGAAAGTAATGTAAGTTTTTGATAAAACCCGACTAAGGATATTGTTAACAACGTATCAGCTAACATGTTAAAGTGTGAACTAGTTTGTTTATAGCATAACTCAAAATATGCAAAATAAACGTAAACTTTGGATTTTCAAGGCGTCATGTAAGCGATCTGTTTTATTGATCGCTCATAATTCTATTGGATCTCTATCATACTGTGTACTCTGTAATAGATCCCCCCCCCTCCCTAACTAATGATAATATTTTTTTTTGATGCCTGTCGAATATATGCGTCGAATATTTACGACGAATATTTTCTGCGGTCGCGCTGCTCCGATTCCGCTTAGATTCTGATTAGATTCTAAAAAGATTAAAATATGTTTAATTAATCACCTGATCAATTAAATATTTCTTATCAAGCCGACCTTCCTCTTCCTCGTTTATTTGGATCCGCCCCTCGCACGTTGTGTAAATTTTTTGTTTCGGTCATCAGGACGTGATCCAGGTTTGTGTGGTAACTTTTGGTTCTTTTAGACTTTGGGGTGCTGCTTTCTGTTGATTTTTAAATGACTCTGATACAATTTACTATCTTGAATTTAAATTTCATATCTCCCGCACTCCGAACTACTCTTCACAATATAAATACTATTATTTGGCTTACATTAATTGATATAGGCACTCGCCTTAGAGACCTAATACCTGAATTGGATTACCATACCTAGAATAATGGGGAATGAGAATTCCTACCGTGAATGCACATCTCGCCCTCGCCTCGGAGAGTCTGTACGCAGCAACTGATGAAACGCTAACACAATCGAATAAATGACATATTTCATGATGAACCAATTAACATTATTTAACTACGTAATCACTCGGTTCTACGGTTAGGTATTTTTTCAGTTAGTTATATTATACGATTTATTAGTTCTACGGGTGGGTATTTTATTGGTTTGGTATCGAGATAAGACATGGAATTTGCTTTTAACAATTGGTCACCTCCATAGCCTCAACTTCATTGGGTGGTGGAAGTCAAATTCCAGCCCACTGAAGTACCAATTCCAGCTCCTCCGGTTGTTTTAATTTAATTGAAGATTGCCATGTTTATATCTCTTGCCAGAGGATGATATGGTTTCCGGAACTGGTGAAGGTTTTTTTTCATTCACAAATATGCAATGGGAGATAGCTCTACCAGTTTTAAGGCACAAGTGATTGGTGTTGGTGATTTCGTATCCATCAATATACACGAGGTGTCTCGACGTAGCTCAATGCATAGAGGATCAGCTCCTGGTGCTTTGGGACCCATCAATATACACGAGGTGTCTCAACGTAGCTCAATGCATAGAGGATCAGCTTCTGGTGATGTTACGGCGCGTCAGACATCTCGTATTGGGGAATACGAGGGAACTGTTAGTCGAGGAGATCGACTTGTGTCGGCGAAATATATATTTTTGTGAAACGAGGGTTGTGAGGCCTCATGACACGTCTGGGAAGAGATCGCAGCGACCTTTCTTTGGCGGCCTGTCGCGATGTCCATCCAAACATATACGTACTTCTCAATAATATATGTAAACTGTAGTTTTTTATAATCTGCAATACGCTAGTTTTTCCAGTGCATCCCAGAGTGTAGGATATTAAAATACAACGTTTGTGCCCGCTGTAAGATAACACCTTCATGTATACATTCTAATATAAGTATTAATAATTAAAATACACATAATAAACGTAAGTTTTACATATTTTAACTCCTGTCGGAGTGTGATTCTTTAATTTAATTGATGATTGCCATCTTTTTATCCATCAATATACACGAGGTGTCTCGACTTAGCTCAATGCATAGAGGATCAGCTCCTAGTGCTTTGGGACCCATCAATATACACGAGGTGTCTTAACGTAGCTCAATGCATAGAGGATCAGCTTCTGGTGATGTTACGGCGCGTCAGACATCTCGTATTGGGGAATACGAGGGAACTGTTTGTCGAGGAGATCGACTTGTGTCGGCGAAATATATATTTTGTGAAACGAGGGTTGTGAGGCCTCATGACACGTCTGGGAAGAGATCGCCACGACCGTTCTTTGGCGGCCTGTCGCGATATCCATCCAAACATATACGTACTTCTCAATAATATATGTAAACTGTAGTTTTTTATAATCTGCAATACGCTAGTTTTTCCAGTGCATCCCAGAGTGTAGGATATTAAAATACAACGTTTGTGCCCGCTGTAAGATAACACCTTCTTGTATAAATTCTAATATAAGTATTAATAATTAAAATACACATAATAAACGTAAGTTTTACATATTTTAACTCCTGCCGGAGTGTGATTCATTAATTTAATTGATGATTGCCATCTTTTTATCCATCAATATACACGAGGTGTCTCGACGTAGCTCAATGCATAGAGGATCAGCTCCTGGTGCTTTGGGACCCATCAATATACACGAGGTGTCTCAACGTAGCTCAATGCATAGAGGATCAGCTTCTGGTGATGTTACGGCGCGTCAGACATCTCGTATTGGGGAATACGAGGGAACTGTTAGTCGAGGAGATCGACTTGTGTCGGCGAAATATATATTTTTGTGAAACGAGGGTTGTGAGGCCTCATGACACGTCCGGGAAGAGATCGCAACGACCTTTTCTTTGGCGGCCTGTCGCGATTTCCATCTAAACATAAACGTACTTCTCAATAATATATGTAAACTGTAGTTTTTTATAATCTGCAATACGCTAGTTTTTCCAGTGCATCCCAGAGTGTAGGATATTAAAATACAACGTTTGTGCCCGCTGTAAGATAACACCTTCATGTATAAATTCTAATATAAGTATTAATAATTAAAATACACATAATAAACGTAAGTTTTACATATTTTAACTCCTGCCGGAGTGTGATTCTTGGTGAATGGGGTCTTCGTTATGATTCAATCACAACGAGATCACCGTTGAATCTAGAGTTGCGAAAAGCTGCTGTCGCCAAGTCATTTCATTATACAGCCAGGAAAACTCCATACGTGCATCAGAAAAGGGTAGCGAGTCCACTGCCAACCTCGTCCCTCCGCCTCCCAGTAAAACGAGTAGGAAAGCCAATGACGAATAATTGTCCCCATCGATTAACTCCTCTGTGAAAACGCCCCTTCGCTATTGAATATTGTCAAAGGTAGGCATTGATCCATGACATCTTGGAATGTGAGTCCGCTCAAACAATCCCAAAATGCCGACGCTATGCTGGGAAAATAACTCACCAACGTCAAGATAGTAGGAGAACCAGGCCTATCCTCTGAATCAACGGGTACCTTCAACATTCAAAGTCCAGTTCTTTGTCCATGAGGGATAATTAGGTGAAGCCAGACCGGCATGTTGTCTCCTTCGCTCGCCCTCCAGGTAGGTAGGGAGCCTGTGAAAGTCCACTCGCTTCACCCCTTAACCAGCGCACGCGGGATCGAACGTGAAGGTAGATGAAATCACTTATTGACATTGATTGATTATGATTTAACTCAATAAAAGACAATTGTACAGGTAGGTATCTATTAGAAATTATCATACGTACCTAAATATGTTTCTATAAAATAGGTATTTTTGAATACTTAAAGGTTGACTACTTGTATTGAGTGACGGTAATTACACTGTCGATAGTGCTTGTGTGAAGATAAACTGATATGTAACGAGATGTTATTATAAAATACTTAATGAAGTTTTATGTACCCGCTCGGGTATCTTAAAATGTATTTGCATACCGATATATCAGAACGGTTTTGATCAAGTTTACAAAATATTTATTCAATTTAATCTCTGTAACGGGACTAGATTCTTGTTAATGTTAGGAAGCTTGTTAATGTAGTTGTTAGTAAATTAATAAAAACTTACCATACTTCTTAGTGCATATCCAAGTTTAATCACAAAACCAACCCGCAAAGCAGTAACTACCATTCCCACGCGTGTATTTTTAGCATGCTAAAACACCATGCAATACCCAGACGGTCTACTCTCTAAAACCCGGCTTTCACTCTCCTCTCCCAAAAACGACCCTCCTCCTCTCGACTCTCTAAACCGACTCTCCCTGCCTACTCAAGACCGACTTCCCTCTTCCCCAACTCTCCAAAACCGACTATCTCCTCGTCTTCCGAACCGACCACCTCCATACCCCACAACTGACTGTCACGACCCTCTCTTCTCCCCCTTCCAACCGACTGTCCCTTATCTCCCTTAATACCGACTCCCCGTTGTTCCTTGCACAGGTCCGTATTAGGTATCCTTCGCCAACTTAACAAACTTATAATTCTTTTAAATTATCTCTTTTAAACCAACTATTTTGAGTAAGATATTTACTTACTGGTTGATCCCACTATCAAACCAAAATAGGTACCGTTCCTACTAGATTGCTTGGTTTAGAAATCCGCTCAGGCAATAATAACAACAATAAATGGACCACTTCCACAGCGCCGTCTTCGCGAGAAAATCACCTCAAGGCGCTTTACAACATAATTTATCTAACCCATACCTTATCATTTAGACTTATATCTAATAACTTACATATCAGATTTATCACTAATGGCTTATAGCTAAGATTTATAACTAGAAAATACTTAATTAAGACTTACAATTAGTGATTTACATCTAAGACTTATATAGATAGCGACTTACAACTTAGACCAGTAGCTAGTGACTTAAAACTAGATAAGTTCAATTTCATAATCGAAGTCATCAAGCCTATACTATATCCTACTTTATTCCTCAAAAAAACCGTAAATCTGAATGCAGAATAAAAGGCTGTTTCTCAGTGGCGCTTGACACCGAATCACATTCGAGATCGACACTGGTCTCTTAATACGCCTCTGGAAATATTATAAAAACAACGCCCGTCCAAGGCCTGACCGCTTCTCACTAATTCCGTCACTAACATGATAATTTATCGTCTCCAGTCCTAAGGGTAGGTAGAACATTCCAGCTCATTTCTAAAATCAATAAATAATTACTGCTTTTCTAGAGATGTCACATTAACTAATTCTTAGACGCCCTCTCTCCATTATTTCTACACTTTCAAAATTCCAGGGGCGTCCCCAAGATTTATACACGGGTCGTTCAAGAAATCCTTATTTCATTTGTTTTAGTTATTTTAGATGAGGCACCAGTATGCGGTTTCGAACCATAGCAACTAGTTAATTTTAACATAAACTAAACCGTGTTGATTCTATTTAGTATGCAATTTAATATGCTCGTAAATCATTATATGTACCCAAAGTGGTACTCTAGACAAGCCTGCCCTTTTCCAAATACGTACTTTACGCCGAAATTGCACAACTCTCCAATCTAATTAACGGTTATTTCGGAGATCTTTTTCATTGCCGAGTTCATCTCACCTACCGTCACTGGAATATTTCTGGGTCATTTGATACTTTACCCTCTTCAATGGTCCCTGTCTCGTCTGCACGTTTTCTCTAAAGTGTCTAGTTTCTGTAGTGTCTTTGAATTTTCAGAATGTTTGTTTAACTGCCTCAATTGCCTGCGTTATTTCCGTGAAAAAGAACAAAGTAAGAATTCACAAGTTATAAATCATTATTAAGGGATGTGTTTACTATAAATCCTACCTCTATGAGTTCCATGAAACTCTGGTATTTTTTATTTAAGAGACCCATAAATTGTCCGTGCGGCCACCCGTACTCTTCGAGACTTCAAATTTCCATGAATTATTTTAAAGAATAAAGAAAAATACGTTCTTATTAAAACTCAAATCCATCACACTCCTCCCTTGGAATGAAAGAGAAGATTTTTTTTAAAGTGACTATTTCTTTCCAAAATCTAGTAATATAAGCGTACAGTTGGATTTGCCAGCTATTATTCTAAAGAGTATTCCTTCTTTTCCATCACCTAACACTTGCTCGTTATAAAATCCTATATCTGTTGTTTAATAACGGAAAAGTATTGCCCGTTGCTTTAATAAACCTTTCCAAGTACTTAGTTCGCCCCTGACGTGCGAGTCCTTTCCCTTTGTTTCATTGTCGTCCGGTTTTAGCGTAATGATGTACCTGCTACTTTAAGCCCGGCTACCCACTTCAGATATTCGAGCACATGGTGACCTTTTTCTAAACCTATGATCTATTGTCTATCACGTCTGCTACCTCTTAATTAACACTACATCTTATCACTAATTTCATAGTCGTACTTAATTTATTTTATAGTTGAGACCGTATATCATATCAGTTATTTCTCAATCGATACTAAATTAGAGTGTTTTTCTTTTTTTTTTGTAGAGACTGCAACTAATTTCACTCATTTCATAGTCGAACTAAATCTATATTTTTCTTCTTAAAATTGCGACTGCATCTCCTATTTTACTTGTTTCATAATTGTCGTTCGGATATTGACAAATTCAATTAGTTTTATTTCCGGGTTTAAACTAGAAAAAACTTTATGTTTTAAAATACCGTAATCTTCCTTATCTAATAACAGCTGTCCTCGAAGTTCGATGGCCTCACATAAACTAGCTTAACATTCCTGTCAATCAGCTGTTATTTGGGTTGTCGATCTATTTTATTTTTGTTGTTGCACATGATGCGTTTTGACCCAGTCACATGTTTGCGAGAAGGGAAAAAAAAGGTCCAGGCACCCATTTTTTTGTCTCGGCCCTAGTTGCGCAGGTATGAAGTCATACTATCTGCAACGCCCATAACCTACTGAAATAATGTATTTATTTTTTTCGTGAAGCTAAACTGTTTTCTTTGAACCATTTTGCATTATGCGATTTGACATTAAATCCATACCTATTATTATTATTAATCGATTACGGTTTTTTTCTATTCCTCCTGATAAACCCTATTGGAAGTCGGATAACATCAAACTATTATTTAGATTATTAACACTTCTTGCGCTCTTTTATCACTTATTGAAGATCAGATTACAGCAAACTGTTGTTTTGAACAAAGCTCCTAATATCCGTTTTTCTCTCCTCCCAAATTATAATTCCCTCGTCATTCATCGAAGGTTAATTACCATCAAAACACTCTTTCCTATGAAAACTTCTTGTGTTTGTCTCTCCTCCCAAACCATACTCAAGGCTATTATTTTTAATAACATAATAATTTTCTTATTTCAAAACTTGCGTGTCTATACGCACTAATAACTCATGGTGAAATAAGATCACCAAACAAATAAGATTGTCATACTCCGCTCTGTCTAACCGATTGACATTTTTGATTCAATTCACGGCACTTGAGGCGATTCTCCACAAAACCGGGGATATAAAAACTATCCAAATACTATTATAATAATGCTAAAGATCCGCATACCTAAACAAAATGTTCTTGGTTTCTGGGATTATCGCTGACAACATTAGACGTAACCATTCCTATCGCTAATCAATCTCTGGTCCTCCCCTCATAGCAAGTTATATACATAGTTCGCTATTATGTACCTACATTATTCAGAAACGTACAACTCTACCTTTTTGTCTTCTTTACTCTATATCATTGTATTTAAATGAATTGGATTGTTTCCTTTTCTATCTATAACGTTTCACTGGTGTCTAAATAACCTCGATCGCATGAATTATTTCTATTCTAATAAATTTGTTCTAGATTATGTACTTACTATAATTTTAATCAAAGTCACTGTCTAATTTTTAACAGAATGCAACACACTTTTAAACCAAAATCTCCTGGTCACGCGGACCACTGTAATAGTTCCCCCCCCCCCTAACGATAATTTTTTTTTTTTTTTAATTGGTGTTTCTTCCCGTCGAATATTCGCTGCGACCGTCGGCTGCTCCGATTCCGCTTAGATTCTGGTTAGATTCTAAAAAGATTATAATATGTTTAATTAATCACCTGATCAATTAAATATTTCTTAGCAAGCCGACCTTCCTCTTCCTCGTTTATTTGGATCCGCCCCTCGCACGTTGTGTTATTTTTTTTTTCGGTCATCAGGACGTGATCCAGGTTTGTGTGGTAACTTTTGGTTCTTTTAGACTTTGGGGTGCTGCTTTCTGTTGAATTTTTAAATGACTCTGATACAATCTACTATCTTGAATTTAAATTTCATATCTCCCGCACTCCGAACTACTCTTCACAATATAAATACTATTATTCGGCTTACATTAATTGATATCGGCACTCGCCTTAGAGACCTAATACCTGAATTGGATTAACATACCTAGAACAATGGGAAATGAGAATTCCTACCGTGAATGCACATCTCGCCCTCGCCTCGGAGAGTCTGTACGCAGCAACTGATGAAACGCTAACACAATCGAATAAATGACATATTTCATGATGAACCAATTAACATTATTTAACTACGTGATTCACTCGGTTCTACGGTTAGGTATTTTTACAGTTAGTTATATTATACGATTTATTAGTTCTACGGGTAGGTGTTTTATTGGTTTGGTATCGAGATAAGACATGGAATTTGCTTTTAACAATTGGTCACCTCCATATCCTCAACTTCATTGGGTGGTGGAAGTCAAATTCCAGCCCACTGAAGTACCAATTCCAGCTCCTCCGGTTGTTTTAATTTAATTGAAGATTGCCATGTTTATATCTCTTGCCAGAGGATGATTTGGGTTCCGGAACTGGTGAAGGTTTTTTCATTCACAAATATGCACTGGGAGATAGCTCTACCAGATTTAAGGCACAAGTGATTGGTGTTGGTGATTTCGTATCCATCAATATACACGAGGTGTCTCGACGTAGCTCAATGCATAGAGGATCAGCTCCTGGTGCTTTGGGACCCATCAATATACACGAGGTGTCTCAACGTAGCTCAATGCATAGAGGATCAGCTTCTGGTGATGTTACGGCGCGTCAGACATCTCGTATTGGGGAATACGAGGGAACTGTTTGTCGAGGAGATCGACTTGTGTCGGCGAAATATATATTTTGTGAAACGAGGGTTGTGAGGCCTCATGACACGTCTGGGAAGAGATCGCAACGACCTTTTCTTTGGCGGCCTGTCGCGATATCCATCCAAACATATACGTACTTCTCAATAATATATGTAAACTGTAGTTTTTTATAATCTGCAATACGCTAGTTTTTCCAGTGCATCCCAGAGTGTAGGATATTAAAATACAACGTTTGTGCCCGCTGTAAGATAACACCTTCATGTATAAATTCTAATATAAATATCAATAATTACAATACACATGATAAACGTAAGTTTTACATATTTTAACTCCTGTCGGAGTGTGATTCTTTAATTTAATTGATGATTGCCATCTTTTTATCCATCAATATACACGAGGTGTCTCGACTTAGCTCAATGCATAGAGGATCAGCTCCTAGTGCTTTGGGACCCATCAATATACACGAGGTGTCTTAACGTAGCTCAATGCATAGAGGATCAGCTTCTGGTGATGTTACGGCGCGTCAGACATCTCGTATTGGGGAATACGAGGGAACTGTTTGTCGAGGAGATCGACTTGTGTCGGCGAAATATATATTTTGTGAAACGAGGGTTGTGAGGCCTCATGACACGCCTGGGAAGAGATCGCAACGACCTTTCTTTGGCGGCCTGTCGCGATATCCATCCAAACATATACGTACTTCTCAATAATATATGTAAACTGTAGTTTTTTATAATCTGCAATACGCTAGTTTTTCCAGTGCATCCCAGAGTGTAGGATATTAAAATACAACGTTTGTGCCCGCTGTAAGATAACACCTTCATGTATAAATTCTAATATAAATATCAATAATTACAATACACATGATAAACGTAAGTTTTACATATATTAACTCCTGTCGGAGTGTGATTCTTTAATTTAATTGATGATTGCCATCTTTTTATCCATCAATATACACGAGGTGTCTCGACTTAGCTCAATGCATAGAGGATCAGCTCCTAGTGCTTTGGGACCCATCAATATACACGAGGTGTCTCAACGTAGCTCAATGCATAGAGGATCAGCTTCTGGTGATGTTACGGCGCGTCAGACATCTCGTATTGGGGAATACGAGGGAACTGTTTGTCGAGGAGATCGACTTGTGTCGGCGAAATATATATTTTGTGAAACGAGGGTTGTGAGGCCTCATGACACGTCTGGGAAGAGATCGCAACGACCTTTTCTTTGGCGGCCTGTCGCGATGTCCATCCAAACATAAACGTACTTCTCAATAATATATGTAAACTGTAGTTTTTTATAATCTGCAATACGCTAGTTTTTCCAGTGCATCCCAGAGTGTAGGATATTAAAATACAACGTTTGTGCCCGCTGTAAGATAACACCTTCATGTATAAATTCTAATATAAATATCAATAATTACAATACACATGATAAACGTAAGTTTTACATATTTTAACTCCTGTCGGAGTGTGATTCTTTAATTTAATTGATGATTGCCATCTTTTTATCCATCAATATACACGAGGTGTCTCGACTTAGCTCAATGCATAGAGGATCAGCTCCTAGTGCTTTGGGACCCATCAATATACACGAGGTGTCTTAACGTAGCTCAATGCATAGAGGATCAGCTTCTGGTGATGTTACGGCGCGTCAGACATCTCGTATTGGGGAATACGAGGGAACTGTTTGTCGAGGAGATCGACTTGTGTCGGCGAAATATATATTTTGTGAAACGAGGGTTGTGAGGCCTCATGACACGCCTGGGAAGAGATCGCAGCGACCTCTCTTTGGCGGCCTGTCGCGATATCCATCCAAACATATACGTACTTCTCAATAATATATGTAAACTGTAGTTTTTTATAATCTGCAATACGCTAGTTTTTCCAGTGCATCCCAGAGTGTAGGATATTAAAATACAACGTTTGTGCCCGCTGTAAGATAACACCTTCATGTATAAATTCTAATATAAGTATTAATAATTAAAATACACATAATAAACGTAAGTTTTACATATTTTAACTCCTGCCGGAGTGTGATTCTTTAATTTAATTGATGATTGCCATCTTTTTATCCATCAATATACACGAGGTGTCTCGACTTAGCTCAATGCATAGAGGATCAGCTCCTAGTGCTTTGGGACCCATCAATATACACGAGGTGTCTTAACGTAGCTCAATGCATAGAGGATCAGCTTCTGGTGATGTTACGGCGCGTCAGACATCTCGTATTGGGGAATACGAGGGAACTGTTTGTCGAGGAGATCGACTTGTGTCGGCGAAATATATATTTTTGTGAAACGAGGGTTGTGAGGCCTCATGACACGTCTGGGAAGAGATCGCAACGACCTTTCTTTGGCGGCCTGTCGCGATATCCATCCAAACATATACGTACTTCTCAATAATATATGTAAACTGTAGTTTTTTATAATCTGCAATACGCTAGTTTTTCCAGTGCATCCCAGAGTGTAGGATATTAAAATACAACGTTTGTGCCCGCTGTAAGATAACACCTTCATGTATAAATTCTAATATAAATATCAATAATTACAATACACATGATAAACGTAAGTTTTACATATTTTAACTCCTGTCGGAGTGTGATTCTTGGTGAATGGGGTCTTCGTTATGATTCAATCACAACGAGATCACCGTTGAATCTAGAGTTGCGGAAAGCTGCTGTCGCCAAGTCATTTCATTATACAGCCAGGAAAACTCCATACGTGCATCAGAAAAGGGTAGCGAGTCCACTGCCAACCTCGTCCCTCCGCCTCCCAGTAAAAACGAGTAGGAAAGCCAATGACGAATAATTGTCCCCATCGATTAACTCCTCTGTGAAAACGCCCCTTCGCTATTGAATATTGTCAAAGGTAGGCATTGATCCATGACATCTTGGAATGTGAGTCCGCTCAAACAATCCCAAAATGCCGACGCTATGCTGGGAAAATAACTCACCAACGTCAGGATAGTAGGAGAACCAGGCCTATCCTCTGAATCAACGGGTACCTTCAACATTCAAAGTCCAGTTCTTTGTCCATGAGGAATAATTAGGCGAAGCCAGACCGGCATGTTGTCTCCTTCGCTCGCCCTCCAGGTAGGTAGGGAGCCTGTGAAAGTCCACTCGCCTCTCCCCTTAACCAGCGCACGCGGGATCGAACGTGAAGGTAGATGAAATCACTTATTGACATTGATTGATTATGATTTAACTCAATAAAAGACAATTGTACAGGTAGGTATCTATTGGAAATTATCATACGTACTTAAATATATTTCTATAAAATAGGTATTTTTGAATACTTAAAGGTTGACTACTTGTATTGAGTGACGGTAATTACACTGTCGATAGTGCTTGTGTGAAGATAAACTGATGTGTAACGAGATGTTATCATAAAATACTTAATGAAGTTATATGTACCCGCTCGGGTATCTTAAAATGTATTTGCATACCGATATATCAGAACGGTTTTGATCAAGTTTACAAAATATTTATTCAATTTAATCTCTGTAACGTGATTAGATTTTTGTTAATGTTAGGAAGCTGGTTAATGTAGTTGTTAGTAAATTAATAAAAACTTACCATACTTCTTAGTGCATATCCAAGTTTAATCACAAAACCAACCCGCAAAGCAGTAACTACCATTCCCACGCGCGTATTTTTAGCATGCTAAAACACCATGCAATACCCAGACGGTCTACTCTCTAAAACCCGGCTTTCACTCTCCTCTCCCAAAAACGACCCTCCTCCTCTCGACTCTCTAAACCGACTCTCCCTGCCTACTCAAGACCGACTTCCCTCTTCCCCAACTCTCCAAAACCGACTATCACCTCGTCTTCCGAACCGATCACCTCCCTACCCCACAACTGACTGTCCGACTCTCTCTTCTCTCCCTTCCAACCGACTGTCCCTTATCTCCCTTAATACCGACTCCCCGTTGTTCCTTGCACAGGTCCGTATTAGGTATCCTTCGCCAACTTAACAAACTTATAATTCTTTTAAATTATCTCTTTTAAACCAACTATTCTGAGTAAGTTATTTACTTACTGGTTGATCCCACTATCGAACCAAAATAGGTACCGTTCCTACTAGAATTGTGAGTGCCAAACGTACCCATTTTGCTTGGTTTAGAAATCCGTTCAGGCAATAATAAAAACAATAAATGGACCACTTCCACAGCGCCGTCTTCGCGAAAAAATCACCTCAAGGCGCTTTACATCATAATTTATCTAACCCATACCTTATCACTTAGACTTATATCTAATAACTTACATATCAGATTTATCACTAATGGCTTACAGCTAAGATTTATAACTAGAAAATACTTAATTAAGACTTACAATTAGTGATTTACATCTAAGACTTATATACATAGCGGCTTACAACTTAGACCAGTAGCTAGTGACTTAAAACTAGATAAGTTCAATTTCATAATCGAAGTCATCAAGCCTATACTATATCCTACTTTATTCCTCAAAAAAACCGTAAATCTGAATGCAGAATAAAAGGCTGTTTCTCAGTGGCGCTTGACACCGAATCACATTCGAGATCGACACTGGTCTCTTAATACGCCTCTGGAAATATTATAAAAACAACGCCCGTCCAAGGCCTGACCGCTTCTCACTAATTCCGTCACTAACATGATAATTTATCGTCTCCAGTCCTAAGGGTAGGTAGGACATTCCAGCTCATTTCTAAAATCAATAATTAATTACTTCTTTTCTAGAGATGTCACATTAACTAATTCTTAGACGCCCTCTCTCCATTATTTCTACACTTTCAAAATTCCAGGGGCGTCCCTAAGATTTATACACGGGTCGTTCAAAAAATCCTTATTTCATTTGTTTTAGTTATTTTAGATGAGGCACCAGTATGCGGTTTCGAACCATAGCAACTAGTTAATTTTAACATAAACTAAACCGTGTTGATTCTATTTAGTATGCAATTTAATATGCTCGTAAATCATTATATGTACCCAAAGTGGTACTCTAGACAAGCCTGCCCTTTTCCAAATACGTACTTTACGCCGAAATTGCACAACTCTCCAATCTAATTAACGGTTATTTCGGAGATCTTTTTCATTGCCGAGTTCATCTCACCTACCGTCACTGGAATATTTCTGGGTCATTTGATACTTTACCCTCTTCAATGGTCCCTGTCTCGTCTGCACGTTTTCTCTAAAGTGTCTAGTTTCTGTAGTGTCTTTGAATTTTCAGCATGTTTGTTTAACTGCCTCAATTGCCTGCGTTATTTCCGTGAAAAGGAACAAAGTAAGAATTCACAAGTTATAAATCATTATTAAGGGATGTGTTTACAATAAATCCTACCTCTATGAGTTCCATGAAACTCTGGTATTTTTATTTAAGAGACCCATAAATTGTCCGTGCGGCCACCCGTACTCTTCGAGACTTCAAATTTCCATGAATTATTTTAAAGAATAAAGAAAAATACGTTCTTATTAAAACTCAAATCCATCACACTCCTCCCTTGGAATGAAAGAGAAGATTTTTTTAAAGTGACTATTTCTTTCCAAAATCTAGTAATATAAGCGTACAGTTGGATTTGCCAGCTATTATTCTAAAGAGTATTCCTTCTTTTCCATCATCTAACACTTGCTCGTTATAAAATCCTATATCTGTTGTTTAATAACGGAAAAGTATTGCCCGTTGCTTTAATAAACCTTTCCAAGTACTTAGTTCGCCCCTGACGTGCGAGTCCTTTCCCTTTGTTTCATTGTCGTCCGGTTTTAGCGTAATGATGTACCTGCTACTTTAAGCCCGGCTACCCACTTCAGATATTCGAGCACATGGTGACCTTTTTCTAAACCTATGATCTATTGTCTATCACGTCTGCTACCTCTTAGTTAACACTACATCTTATCACTAATTTCATAGTCGTACTTAATTTATTTTATAGTTGAGACCGTATCTCATATCAGTTATTTCTCAATCGATACTAAATTAGAGTGTTTTTCTTTTTTTTTGTAGAGACTGCAACTAATTTCACTCATTTCATAGTCGAACTAAATCTCTATTTTTCTTCTTAAAATTGCGACTGCATCTCCTATTTTACTTGTTTCATAATTGTCGTTCGGATATTGACAAATTCAATTAGTTTTATTTCCGGGTTTAAACTAGAAAAAACTTTATGTTTTAAAATACCGTAATCTTCCTTATCTAATAACAGCTGTCCTCGAAGTTCGATGGCCTCACATAAACTAGCTTTACATTCCTCTCAATCAGCTGTTATTTGGGTTGTCGATCTATTTTATTTTTGTTGTTGCACATGATGCGTTTTTACCCAGTCGCATGTTTGCGAGAAGGGAAAAAAAGGTCCAGGCACCCATTTTTTTTGTCTCGGCCCTAGTTGCGCAGGTATGAAATCATACTATCTGCAACGCTCATAACCTACTGAAATAATGTATTTATTTTTTCGTGAAGCTAAAATGTTTTCTTTGAACCATTTTGCATTATGCGATTTGACATTAAATCCATACCTATTATTATTATTAATCGATTACGGTTTTTTTTCTCTATTCCTCCTGATAAACCCTATTGGAAGTCGGATAACATCAAACTATTATTTAGATAATTAAAACTTCTTGCGCTCTTTTATCACTTATTGAAGATCAGATTACAGCAAACTGTTGTTCTGAACAAAGCTCCTAATACCCGTTTTTTGCTCCTCCCAAATTATAATTCCCTCGTCACTCATCGAAGGTTAATTACCATCAAAACTCTCTCCTAAGAAAACTTCTTGTGTTTGTCTCTCCTCCCAAACCATACTCAAGGCTATTATTTTTAATAACATAATAATTTTCTTATTTCAAAACTTGCGTGTCTATACGCACTAATAACTCATAGTGAAATAGGATCACCAAACAAATAAGATTGTCATACTCCGCTCTGTCTAACCGATTGACATTTTTGATTCAATTCACGGCACTTGAGGCGATTCTCCACAAAACCGGCGATATAAAAACTATCCAAATACTATTATAATAATGCTAAAGATCCGCATACCTAAACAAAATGTTCTTGGTTTCTGGAATTATCGCTGACAACATTAGACGTAATAATTCCTATCGCTAATCAATCTCTAGTCCTCCCCTCATAGCAAGTTCTATACATAATTCGCTATTATGTACCTACATTATTCAGAAACGTACAACTCTACCTTTTTTGTCTTCTTTACTCTACATCATTGTATTTAAATGAATTGGATTGTTTCCTTTTCTATCTATAACGTTTCACTGGTGTCTAAATAACCTCGTTCGCATGAATTATTTCTATTCTAATAAATTTGTTCTAGATTATGTACTTACTATAATTTTAATCAAAGTCACTGTCTAATTTTTAACAGAATGCAACACACTTTTAAACCAAAATCTCCTGGTCACGCGGACCACTGTAATAGATCCCCCCCCCTCCCTAACTAATGATAATATTTTTTTTTGATGCCTGTCGAATATATGCGTCGAATATTTACGACGAATATTTTCTGCGGTCGCGCTGCTCCGATTCCTATTAGATTCTGGTTAGATTCTAAAAAGATTAAAATATGTTTAATTAATCACCTGATCAATTAAATATTTCTTAGCAAGCCGACCTTCCTCTTCCTCGTTTATTTGGATCCGCCCCTCGCACGTTGTGTAAATTTTTTTGTTTCGGTCATCAGGACGTGATCCAGGTTTGTGTGGTAACTCTTGGTTCTTTTAGACTTTGGGGTGCTGCTTTCTGTTGATTTTTTAAATGACTCTGATACAATCTACTATCTTGAATTTAAATTTCATATCTCCCGCACTCCGAACTACTCTTCACAATATAAATACTATTATTCGGCTTACATTAATTGATATAGGCACTCGCCTTAGAGACCTAATACCTGAATTGGATTACCATACCTAGAATAATGGGGAATGAGAATTCCTACCGTGAATGCACATCTCGCCCTCGCCTCGGAGAGTCTGTACGCAGCAACTGATGAAACGCTAACACAATCGAATAAATGACATATTTCATGATGAACCAATTAACATTATTTAACTACGTAATCACTCGGTTCTACGGTTAGGTATTTTTTCAGTTAGTTATATTATACGATTTATTAGTTCTACGGGTAGGTATTTTATTGGTTTGGTATCGAGATAAGACATGGAATTTGCTTTTAACAATTGGTCACCTCCATATCCTCAACTTCATTGGGTGGTGGAAGTCAAATTCCAGCCCACTGAAGTACCAATTCCAGCTCCTCCGGTTGTTTTAATTTAATTGAAGATTGCCATGTTTATATCTCTTGCCAGAGGATGATTTGGGTTCCGGAACTGGTGAAGGTTTTTTCATTCACAATTATGCACTGGGAGATAGCTCTACCAGATTTAGGCACAAGTGATTGGTGTTGGTGATTTCGTATCCATCAATATACACGAGGTGTCTCGACGTAGCTCAATGCATAGAGGATCAGCTCCTGGTGCTTTGAGACCCATCAATATACACGAGGTGTCTCAACGTAGCTCAATGCATAGAGGATCAGCTTCTGGTGATGTTACGGCGCGTCAGACATCTCGTATTGGGGAATACGAGGGAACTGTTTGTCGAGGAGATCGACTTGTGTCGGCGAAATATATATTTTGTGAAACGAGGGTTGTGAGGCCTCATGACACGTCTGGGAAGAGATCGCAGCGACCTTTCTTTGGCGGCCTGTCGCGATGTCCATCCAAACATATACGTATTTCTCAATAATATATGTAAAACTGTAGTTTTATAATCTCGCAATACGCCAGTTTTTCCAGTGCATCCCAGAGTGTAGGATATTAAAATACAACGTTTGTGCCTGCTGTAAGATAACACCTTCATGTATAAATTCTAATATAGTTATCAATAATTACAATACACATGATAAACGTAAGTTTTATATTTTAACTCCTGTCGGAGCGTGATTCTTTAATTTAATTGATGATTGCCATCTTTTATCCATCAATATACGAGGTGTTCTGACTTAGCTCACTGTATGAGATTCAGCTCAGTGCTTTGGGGACCCATCAATATACACGAGGTGTCTTAACGTAGCTCAATGCATGAGGATCAGCTTCTGGTGATGTTACGGCGTCGTATGGTCTCATTATAGTCCTCCTGTTTGTCGAGGAGATCGACTTGTGTCGGCGAAATATATATTTTGTGAAACGAGGGTTGTGAGGCCTCATGACACGCCTGGGAAGAGATCGCAACGACCTTTCTTTGGCGGCCTGTCGCGATATCCATCCAAACATATACGTACTTGTCAATAATATATGTAAACTGTAGTTTTTATAATCTGCAATACGCTAGTTTTTCCAGTGCATCCCAGAGTGTAGGATATTAAAATACAACGTTTGTGCCCGCTGTAAGATAACACCTTCATGTATAAATTCTAATATAAATATCAATAATTACAATACACATGATAAACATAAGTTTTACATATTTTAACTCCTGCCGGAGTGTGATTCTTTAATTTAATTGATTATTGCCATCTTTTTATCCATCAATATACACGAGGTGTCTCAACGTAGCTCAATGCATAGAGGATCAACTTCTGGTGATGTTACGGCGCGTCAGACATCTCGTATTGGGGAATACGAGGGAACTGTTTGTCGAGGAGATCGACTTGTGTCGGCGAAATATATATTTTGTGAAACGAGGGTTGTGAGGCCTCATGACACGTCTGGGTAGAGATCGCCACGACCTTTCTTTGGCGGCCTGTCGCGATATCCATCCAAACATATACGTACTTCTCAATAATATATGTAAACTGTAGTTTTTTATAATCTGCAA
>JAHDVE020008784.1:0-17031 GCA_022606495.2 Halesus radiatus | reverse complement strand
CTTTGAACCAGATGTGATTCTTGATTTCGGAAACTCCATTTTTGCCGAGTCTATTATGTTCTTCGCACACCAACCTTTGGATAAGATCAACCACTTCATCGCTTAGTCCAATCTAACTAGGAAAAACTAGATACTACTCATGGTGCTAAATCTTGTAATATATCTATTCGTTGGTATCAGACGAAAAGGGAGCGTAGCCAACAAGCATTTAATAAAGAATGACTCCGATCGACCACCAATCTACGGTTTACATATACCCAGACTGTCTGAGCATTTCGGGAGCAATGTAGTCTGGGGTTCCCACAGCGCTGTAGGCAAGCTGTCTGTTTCTATTTTTGAAGTTTTTTTTCTTTATCTCATGAAGATTCTTCAAGTAACTCTACTGTTTGGGAATGTTCTGCAGCTCAGACTCTCTCTGGCCATGGATTCTTTTGCTTGGATCGATGGGCCTGATTTCGGCCTGCTTGCATAATCCAAAGTCACTCAACTTGATATGTCCACGGTTGTCAATGAGAATGTTGTCTGGCTTCAGATCCCTGTGGATGTAGTTCATCTTATGGACTGATTCGATTGCCAGTATCATCTCGCCAATGTAGAACTTGGACTATTATTCACTCAATATATTGCGCTTGATTAGCAGAGTCATGAGGTCTCCTCCTTGAAGGAACTCCATAACTAGGTAAAGGTAGATATCGTCCTGGAAGGAGTATTTGAGACTGACTATCCAAGGATTTCCGTGGACGAGCACGTTCCTTTCGGCTCGGATATGAGAGACTTGGTTTTTCTTAACCATCTCCCGTTTCTTCAAACGCTTAATGGCGACCACTTCTCCAGTCTTTCGCTACCGGCAAAGTCTAACCTCTCCGAATGCTCCTTTACCAATGACAGCCAAAGATTCGAAATCCTGTGTAGTTATTTTAGCACGTCTGGTTATATATATATAATTAAAATTATAATGTTGTGTTTTGTTTGCTATTTTTGGATTGTCTGTTTTACTTTTTTCTGAGGAGTTCAGATTATTTTTGGATGATTTGATTTCTAACCTTCTATTTCTATGGTTATGAAAGCCTGAGGTCACTGATTTTTTATTCGAACATCGACCAATTCTTTTTTTTTTATTCTTCGTCTCGCTTCATCATTGAGTACCTAAAAAAATATGGGGAGTATTAGCAAAAAATATTATTGTTATTAAGAATGAATTGTTTATTTCTTTCTACTTGTTTTCGATGTATTATCTTGCAGCATCAACTTTTTATTTAGTTTGAGCACTGATCTTGAACTCACTTTTGTCAGCCATTTATTTTTTACTTTATAAAGATATATTATTTGTATTGCTATATTTGAATTTATTTCTGTTTAATTTATATATATATTTTTTTAACAGTCATATTTATTTATTTATTAATCTTAAAAAAATAAAAAACATTATTAATATTTTTTTATATAAAATTATATCCAATTTTTAAAATATCCAATTATATTAAATCATCTGTTAAAAAAATTAATATTTGATTAGGGTTTGTTTATTCCAGTATGTTTTTTTAGAAACCATTTTTTATATTACATTTATTGACAAACTAAATAAATATAAATTACTTATGAAAGTAAACATCCACCATAACGCATATTATTAATAATTCTCCTTCTTTCAAAAATTATTTAAACTTATTGGGTTTGAAAATCGTCCAGTTTTTGGTTTAGTTTGTATTTTGGGTTATGAAATGGATATGTAGCAAATTATTTAATATAAATTTGTATCTTATTTTCGTAATACTCTTTTCGTCATATTTAATTAGCCATTTATATCTCATAATTTAATATAAAATTAAGCAAGGATTGATTAAAAAACACATCATATATTTATTTGCCAATGATTTTTTGTTATTATTATTTTGTTGTTTTTTTTAGTAACTCAGCTTTGAGGGGTATTGTTGTTATTTAAGCTAACCATTATAAGTCAATATGATCATAATATCTTTAATATTTAATTATATACAAATATATTTATTGTCAACAAAACAACAAAATAAGTAAGTTACCATTCCCTTCATAAGTGTCTTACAATCATAAATATAGACTCCAAATATCAATCACTATGGCTGACGGATATGAAATGGGTTATGTCGGTGGTCAGAGACACCCACCCGGCACTTACGAGCGCAACTAGGCTCCCAGGCAAAGTAGAGCGAATTCCTCGCTCGCCATCGCCTTCGAAGAGCTGCGAGGCAGAATGAACACCAAAAAGCTGGCTGAAGACTCCCGAAGAGTCACCAGACAGTCGAAAGGGCTAGATCCTAATGTTCCTAAGAAGAAACAAGATTGTAATAAATTCTGACCTAAACATAATCCCACTCATATATTATATCATTTTAATTATTATAGATGTGATCCCTCCCAAGGATGAACGAGAAGCTCAAAACCAAAAGGCCGGCGAAAAGGCAGAGGAAATCAAAAAGATGGACGAACATAGAATCCCACTTGAAGAACTATGTTATCGTTTTGGCACTAGTATTTAGAATGGTAAAAAATTATTGGCCTTGATTTCATCAAACATTACTTAATCCTTCTTAAATTTATTTACTATTATATATTAGGCCTAACAACTGAAGCTGCAATTCGAAGAAACCAAGAATAAGGAGACAACAAACTCCCCGAGAAGAAGAAAACTCCAGGTTGGATTCGGTTCCTAATTGAGATCAGTAACTGGTTCAGCATCATGCTTTGGGTCGGCTCCATCTTGTGTGTCATCACATACATTATCCAGCCAGAAGGAAATCTGCCAAATCTCTACCTTGGATTTATTCTGATTTTCGTCATCTTGCTCACTGGTACCATTACTTTCATGCAGAGTGCTAAATCCGAAGCCTTGATGGAAGGGTTCAAAAATATGTTACCGTCCGCATCCAAAGTACTCAGAGACGGAAAAATCACCCAGATCGCTGCTGAAAAGCTAGTCAGAGGAGACGTCGTGGAGATCATTTCTGGCGAGAAAGTACCTGCTGATATCCGAATCATCTCTTCAATTGAAATGAAGGTCGATAACTCTGCTCTTACGGGAGAGGTCGAGCCATTGTTGCGTTCCCCCGAGTGCACTCACCCCGAAGAGCCATTTGAGACCAAGAACCTGGCCTTTTTCGGTACGCTCTGTAAATAGGGTCGTGGACGAGGAATCGTAGTTAATATTGCTGAAAAGACTATGCTCGGACAGATCGCCGATCTTGCTTCCACCGGAGGAGGCCAGAAAAGTCCACTCAGAGTTGAGCTGGATCGATTCGTGCTGCTTATCACTGTCATCGCTCTCGTCTTGGGAGTCGTCTTCTTCATGCTCGCTCTTTTCGTTGTGGGTTACAACATCCTCCAGTGTCTCATCTTTGGTATCGGTATATTGGTCGCAAATGTCCCCGAAGGACTCCTGGGCTGCATTACCATTAGTCTTGCCATCACCGCACAACGCCTTTCTGAAAAGCAAGTGCTCGTCAAGAACCTCGAAGCCGTCGAAACCCTCGGCTCCACATCTTGCATTTGTTCTGACAAAACCGGCACTCTCACTCAAAATAAGATGACTGTCGAAAATTTGTGGTACGACGGAACAGTTCGCAAGGCCGACAATAAGGAAGTCAAAGGTCCCGCCTTCGAATATGCATATGACGTCGAAGATCCTAGCTTCAGAAGTCTCCAAGACTGTGCAATGATTTGCTCCGAGGCAAAGTTTGATATCACTGCCGAACAAATGAGAACCCCCGGTTTCAAATACTCCACAGCTCCCGTCATTGGTGATGCTTCGGAAACTGCTCTCGTCAAGTTCTACCAGCCCATCGAAGAAATCTCGGTGACTCGTGGCAAATACAAAACTGCCAAAAATACGGACAACTCAGAGTCCAAGATGCCTTTTAACTCGACCAACAAATACGCTCTTTCCATTGTTTACCAAGAAACTGCAGATTCTTACTACTGTGTTTACATCAAGGGAGCTCCCGAGAAGGTCTGGAAATTCTGTGGGAGAATCCTGTACGAAGGAAGGTTCAAAGACGTTGACCAAGCAGAAAACAAAAAATTTGATGCAGTTAACCTCCAGTTTGGTAAAAATGGTGAACGTGTGCTTGGGTTCGCTAAGCTCCACCTCAACAAAGAGAAGTTCCCCAAAGATTTCCAATTCAACACTGCCAATCCCGACCATTTTAACTTCCCTATGGAAAACTTCGTGTTCGTTGGGTTATTATCGCTAATGGACCCTCCCAAAGAAAGCGTGCCTTTCGCCGTGAAGAAGTGCCAGTCTGCTGGTATCAAGGTTATCATGGTCACTGGAGATCAACCCCCCACAGCTGCTGCTATCGCTAAGCAAGTCAACATCATCAACATGAAGACAAATGAGGATTACAAAGAAGAAGGCTATTCTGCCGCAGAAGCCCTCGAGAAAGCTCAGGCAATCGTAATTCACGGAGATATGATTGTCAAAGCATTTGAAGAATCTGAACTAGAGGGAGAAGCTACTTTGTTGAAGTGGGTCACCAAGCCTCAGGTAGTTTTTGCTCGAACAACCCCTGCCCAGAAGCTCCAGATTGTGATGGCTTGTCAAAAAGCTGGAAATATTGTTGGAGTCACAGGTGATGGTGTAAATGATTCACCGGCTATTAAACAAGCAGACATTGGTATATCTATGGGTATCTCCGGTTCTGACGTGTCGAAGGATGCAGCTGATATGGTCCTCTTAAATGATGACTTCGCCTCAATTGTTGACGGAATCGAAGAAGGCCGTAAGATTTTTGATAATCTCAAAAAAACTGTCGTTTATTTATTAACCTCTAATATGACTGAAATTTGGCCCTTCTTGGCTTTGATTGCCATCCAGATCCCATTACCTCTCTCCAATATCTTCATGTTGTGTATCTGCGTAGGAACTGACATCTACCCTGCATTGTCGTTAGCTTATGAGGAAGCTGAATTCGACATTATGACTCGCAAGCCTCGTAAAATCGACGATCATTTAGTGAGTGCCAAATTGCTTTGCCATGCTTATGGCCAGATGGGAGAAATCGCTACTGCAGCTGGATTCTTTGCTTATTTCACTGTGATGGATGTGTACGGTTTTAAAGCTAAGAACTTGTACGGACTTGTCTCCCGCGCTGCATACAACCCTTATTCTAATACCACATACAATTCTTACTTTGATTTTAATTCAATGGTTGGCAAAAATATTACAAATAATACGCAAATTAATTCTGGCTATTCCAATGGTAATGGGATGAACTGCAGCAATTATACTAAAGTTGAAAACTATCCCAACTGGCTTTCTACCACAAACGGAGCAGTCGATCTGAGGGGCGCATACTTGGAGTGTAATCCAAAGACAGGATTATTTTCTGTTCCAAGTGACCTCGAATGGACTGACTCAATTTGCAAAGATCCGACTAAAAGCAAGATCTCAGGAGACTTCCCGGTCTGTTTCTCGACTGAAGCCTTATTCTATGCCCAGTCTACCTACTTTGTGACTGTGGTTATCGTCCAGTGGTCGAATATCTTCGCCTGCAAATCCCGAAAGGTAAACAATATTAAATTATCTATATTACTAAAAAAATAAATCGAATATGTATTATATGTTTATTAGGCTTCCTTAATTTATTCGGCTCTGAACAAAGACATGTTCTACGGAATCATCGTCGAAACAGTTCTTTTCATCTTCTTGCTGTATACACCCGGTGTCAACAAAATCTTCGGTGGAAGGTAAACTAAAATATAATTCATTTCTAAAATATACATCTCTTCATTTTTTTATATTTGTAGACCATTAAACTTCTGGTTACTATGTCCTGGAATGTTGTTCTCTTCGTTCCTACTGATTTGGGAAGAGAGTCGCAAATTCTTAATCAACATGAAGAGCAACGGAAAGTATCCGAATTGGTGGGAGCGTCATTTGCTTTGGTGATGACAAATATAAATCATTTATATTTTTATTTTTATATGGTAAATCAGAAATTTAGCAAAGTAAATATATTTAAGAATAGATATATATGTATATACATAATAGGTATGATAATTAATATTGGAGATAATAAAAAATAGTTTTTAATTAGAATGATTTGAGTTAAAAATTATTAAAATTTAGTCGTATATACATACGGATGAGTTTTTAACATTTTTAAACAAAGTTAATATTTTGAATGTATATATATATTATATTAGAGCTAGATTTCAAAAATAGATTTTGATCTAAAATACATACATTGTAATGTGTAAACAATATTTAAAAAAAAAAAGTATTATAATTTTGAAAAATAAATTATAATATAGGACCCAATATCAATTCATAATTTTATCCTATTTTTTTATTTTTATTATCATAGTGCACTTAGAAATGGAAAAGACAAAAGCCAAAATGCTCCAAACTATTAATTCCGAGAACCAGAAAATCCAGTAAAGACTGGTAAATGCTAAAACTTCCTACCCTGCTACAAGTACAAAAATCCAACACTATCATATTCTCTATACAAAAATAATAATTTTGGTAATATTTTTTAATGAGACATTATAGTATAATAGACCTTTCAGGAGAACGTACGATAAAATCAACTAGACACCATGTTCAACAACAGGAAGAAAAGACTCGAGGAGATCTCCCAGGAGAATCGAATGATATTCGAAAAAATATACACCCAGAAGTCGGCCTATTCCAAAAATATCATGGCTGAAGAATATCAAAAGACCCAGCAGATCCTCAATCGCATAGTTGAGCACAAGGCCAAAAACAGGAACGAAAATAGACACAACTGGGCGAAGGTCGTAGTCGGACAACAAGAGAGGCTCAAAAGAGGTCAGACGGAAAACACGCAAAAAGCATTATCAACCCAAAGGTCCTGCAGATTCCAGAGCGCATACAGCAACGCTATTTCAACTGTCACAACTCCTAAGAGCAACTTTTTCGGCAAGAATGTACTCGCAGAGCACGAAGCCTTTTGTGGAAAGATTTTACAGTAAACCCTCCCCAATATCCAAAACACTCCCCCTGTGAACAGCAGACTTTACAATCTAGAGAAGTTTAATACACCTCTCATCTACCATTATGACGCACCCAATTTTTCTCGCCGTATGGCACAGAGCAACGAGGATAAGGCTACAATGAGAAATAATAATGAAAACCTATTTCCAAAGACAGAAATACTGATAGGAAGCAAAAATAGAGCCAATGGCCAAAATGCAGTGCAAAGATGGACGTCCTAGTTTGTGAAGCCAAAGTTGCAATCGAACAAAATGGCAGACTTTTTTATGATATGATTATTTTGTTTGTTCCTATTACTAATTAACAATACCCATCCTTAATTAATTAAATTTTTACCTACCGAATCTTAATATACATATATTTTTCAAAAAAATATAATTTTATATATTTATAAATAACAATATATATATTTTTTTTTAATTATTTGTTTAAATAGATTATCTATCTAGAAAAATATATATACATAAACCAGTCTCAAAAGGATACGAAAAACAATAATAATACAATATAAAAAGGCACTCTAATCTTCCAATATGAAAAGCGGATATCTTAAGATCACCCCATGCGCATTCCACCCAGACTAGCTGATCACTAACTTCTGCAAGACGAGCGAGTGCTTGCTGCCGATGTGTCCCAAGTGCATTCGAGTGCACAGCGATGAACATGACGAAGCACTAACTAAGCCTCAATTCGATACGTACATAATAACTCCATTTTCACAATTTTTTACCAAAAATATTTATTTCATTCAACCATGGATAGCGAGAGAAAGAGAGAGAGATATATATATTATTATTATTATATAATAACTTTTACATTTTTTTATTTAATTTCAAATTTAAAACTAATAAAAAATAAAAATCCAGAATCTAGAACATCACTATAGGCATCGAAAATCATTATTATCATCTGGATCGCCTACTACAAAATTCAGTTGAATAGCTCTATGAAATCCAAAACCACAAGAAAAAGAACGAGTCTTCAATCCGCAAGAAGATGCTCGAGGTGCGTTAAAAGCTGATTCACGACTTTTAGAAATCTCTCATCGCAGCTGAGGAGCAGCTGATGCGCCATATATTTTCATACGACGAGCAGCTAATCTCGGAGCTCCAGCAAATCGACGAATGCATAGCCCAGTTCCAACGCTCAGTTGCGTAGAATCAAAACGAGATCCACAGCGATCGGTGCCTAAAGAATATAATAAACTTTTTCGCGCAGGATTACCAAGAAGTATCCAACAACGAGGTTCAGGAGATCGGAAATCGACTGCAGACGGTATCGGAGAAGGATATTGTTTTGGTGCTGAATGATCGAGAAGCTGGGAAGAAAATAACTTAAGCTGTGGTCGAGGCGATGGAGTTCAATATCCGCCATTCCAGAAATAATAATAATAATAGTCATAGTAATAATAATAATATAGTAATAGCACTAATAACAATAATAATATTAATAATAATAATGGTGGAAACAACGGGGAGGGATCTACAAAGAAGATCGGCAATATTGTGACTAAGGGACATGCAGAAAACACTGCAAATCAGTATGGCTTTAATACTCCTACCCAAATATGATTGAATATATATACACGGATCATTGGTTTTTCATATATGTTATTTTTCTTTATGCAACAGTGTTTTATATATAGTTTTAGACAGTTTTCAGTTTTTCTCACTTAATTTTTTTCAATTGTTGTTACCATATATATTATTTTGTTCATGTCGATCTTTTAAAGAAGTATGGCATCCAAACTGCAAATATAATAGCACTGACCCAACCAAGACTTGCTTAAAGTGTTCTCTCAGACTTTTTATGCTTATTGGCTGTTTCTTCGCCAGCCTCTGGTTTCAGTACAGGATACACTAGCCCTACTTCCCTAATTAATCTTTCCATTTATTACAGAGGATGGGGACTGCCGACCCCCCGAGAATACGTCCTCAGAAAGCGGGTCACTGCTATTCTCCTATTTATAATTTACGAAAGTTCATTTTTTCGGGCCAAGAGATACGAAAAGCAGACATATATACAGTCCCTGCAGAAAGAGTCTGTGTGGGTTGTGTAGGGTTATATGAGATCCACATACCTTTTAAACTTTCTAAGATTCTCTTGCTTAATCTGATCATTTTTTTCCTCTTTGATGCCATGTTAGTTCTCCAGAGCGGATTTAGTTCTTGAGTATTTTAGATATTAGTGGAATCTCTGCAGTGGACTCGCGAAGAGCCAATAGAGACTCGTGGCGTTGGCATTATCTTTGCCTTATTGGATGCTGATGATGGATTTGCAGCGGTCCAAAACAGCCAGCCGATCCACATAAGTGATTAGATCTTGGGTGTTGTAAAGACTGAGACATAGTTTTTATAGCCTATGAGGTTCTTCCAAGACGTGTTTCTTATTAACAAGAACTACAGGGAGATAGGAGTTATTTAATTTTTAGTAAGGCATTTCCCGGATTTGAAATTGGGGGAGTTGTTGATGAGACGGCGGCAGTCTTCTTTTGGCGATGTAGACGAGCAATTATTATTGGAAAGATGGTTGTGTATGTTGTTGTCGGTACAGCGTTATCGACGTCATAGGCTCTAGACTAATCAAACTGTGAAGCCCTTCTTCAGGGAGAGCTTGGTTTTATTGAATCATTATTTTTTATATATATTTATGTTTGTCTCCTGAAATATTATTATTATTTTAATTGTGATAAAAAATAAGGGTATCCTAACTAAAAAAATTAAGTTAAAAAGATGAAAAAAAGAAGTTTATTTCTAAAATATATAAATATTTTTTTAGTCGTTTGATTTACTTATTATTTCTTAACAAAGAAAATACTTTTTTTGAGTAAATTAACGCCAAACCACATCCGTAAAATTATACTTTGGCGTTGAATGATGGATGATATGAAGATTCTAAAAAAATTAATCCCAAAAATAACCTTTTAAATACAAAAAAACACACATAAAAAACCCTTCCTATTTTTAACAAAAATATATATCAGAGAGGCTGGAGACATAGGATGTCGACTTCAACAAATCCCATCTACTTTTTATGATAGCTATTAAATCTCTTAGGTATGGGAAACTGGACTGTATTGATGATTACGAGTTTGCGATGGAGCCTATCTGCCGTCTTCTTAATGAAGTCTCGGGTGCTGGTTTTATGAAAAGAGTAGACGGCCCCATCGCTGATTGAAACAGCGTATTCCAGGAACTTAATATCTATGCCTTAGATTTTGGTGCCGAAGGGAGGGTTCGTCACCACAATATCAAACAGTTTAGTGCATCCTTTGAGGTTATTAAGATCTGCTAACACCAGGTCAAAACTAGGCTCTTCAAGTTTTTCATGGATGGTTGATGCAGTGATATCGAGATATTTGGCATCTATTTAATATCCGACTCCATAGGATGCGCCGAGGAAGAGCAGCCCACTGAGAAAAGTGCCTGTGCCGACTCCGAGGTCAGCAACGAACAAGCCATCGAGATTGTGAACTTGAGCAATGTGGTGAAGGAGGGTTGCTGCAATGTCTGGAGGAGTCTTATGCTGCTCGAGGTGCCATTTCTTTGATTATCCTTGCTCGAAGTCCTAAATGTCTTCTAGAAAGGACGTTATATGTTTTAGTTTTGGTACGGCTCTGCGCATCATTAATATGTATTAAGTTTATTATTATTTATTATTTTATTATTTTTAGTGTACTTATTTATTAAATTTTACAAAAAATATTATAATGAGTGTCTTTTTTTTAATTGTGTATTGAATTTTGAGTATAATTAATATTATTACTATATAATTGAATGTAATTAAAGCAAATATGAGTAATAATAGTGCAGAGAACCTCCAAGAATAGAGAATAGAGAATACATAAACCAACATAAAGCACTCGCCTTTTGAGTGTAATATCTGCATGGAAACTGCGGTTCATCCGGTTGTGACTTAATGTGGGCATCTTTACTGGTACCAAATTACTCCATAACTATATACATGTGTAATTATGTTTTTTGAAAGTTAAGTTGGGGTTGCATTTATCATTGGCTCGGATCAAACCAATAGTTTCTATCCTGTCCTGTCTGCAAGAATGGCATCCAGACATCCAAACTCATACCTCTTTACACTAAGCATCACGAATAATAACCCAAAGAGTACAAAGAAACAATCCATATTTAAATATCCATCTATTCTGCATGTTTTTTAATTTCCAATATATTAATAATGTTTTAACCCATAGACCAGGATTACCCTCTCGACCGCGACCTAAACGAAACCAGTTAATTGCAAACCCAGCAGCCATCGGGTCGGGACTGCCGAACTCGATCGCGAATGTCGGGATGAATTTGCAACGAGGAGTGCTATTAGCAGGCTATGGGCTGTTTCCGTCACTCGCGACCCTTCTACTGGTACAATTTGGTTTATTTCCATAAACATTTATAAAAATAATTTCATTCTTTTGGATTTGTTTTCTTTCTAAGCAAACTGACGATGATATTGACGATATTGGAATAGCGAATCCCTCGCCTGAAGTGAAATACCAAAAATGTTTGAGAACATTGAAGATCCTGACTTGGTTCCTCTTTGCCCTCGTGATAATATTTGTATGACGGATCCTTTAATCACTAATTATCTGTTCTAGCTATTGTTATTTTTAAAAAACTAATACTTCAATCATTGTACTTATAAAGGATAATTTTATAATATTATTTAATGAATGTATATTTTAAATTTTGAGTCAATATATATATATAATAAGTATATATTACTAATAAGAGGATCTGTTATAAATCACCTTTATATTTAATTTAAGAAAAAACTAACTTTCCTATATTTACAAACAAAATTAGTATCGATGGTTCTTTGGAAATCATAAAATGAATATAGCCATAAACCTTGAAGATTCTGAGAATGAAACCCACTCGAAATACAACATCTGAAATTCGACCAAGACAATTTGTTAATCCTAAGTAAAAAATATCAATTTACTGGATTTAAATAGGCTTTACTTGATAGTTTATTTTCCCAAAATTCTAAAAAGGAATCACGAATGAACTTGGATTTATTGTTTAATGAAATGAAGCCAACGATATCAGATTTTAAAACATAGTCAATATGATAACATTTAAGAATTCTACGCACTGGCTCAGTCACAAAGATCCTGAAGACAGCTTATATAACAAGGTGAAGAAATAATATAAAAAATACATTGCTGCTATTGAATAAGGTTTGCTTCATAAATAAATCTTGCTTCATTATTATTTTTTCTATGTTTTAGTATCAGATCCATCACACTTGAGAATACATACGACCATTAATCCAATGTTTAAAGGAAAAAATAAGATTGAGATAAATATTTCTTTGAGTCATGTAAATTATATATACATATATATACATGCAATATACTACTACATAGATACCATTCATTTTTTATATTGTTATGTAAAGGATCTAAATATCACGGTGCTCTTTAAAATAAATGTATGCAAATTATGTATTGTTAAAAATCATAAATAAATATTAGTGTGATCCATAAAATAAGAGAATAAGAGTTGTCAGTACAGTGAATCTGGTTCATTTCTTTCATACCAGTGGCGAAATGCTAGGATATATCAAATTAAATTTGTTTAAAAGGATTTGTTTTAGTTTAATTCAATCTTATTATTGATTTCATGATATATATGAATTTTGAGAAATGGGTGAGCATTACGCAATAAAATGTATTTTGATAATAAGAAATGATGATAACTTAACGTCGTTGGATAATACGATAAATAGCAATAGATCGTATACGTGATAATATCCTATAATTAAATTCATCTATCTAAATATATCTTTATATTAAGTTTTTTATTTAAAGAAAGAAAAAAGGATAATGTTATAATACATTTCGCAATTTAAAAAATACTAAATTTTGTGATTAAATGTATTATATTATTTATTTAAAAATTATAAGCAGAAACTAAGATAAAAATATTTATTGTAGGGTATATTTATTTCGATACATCTCTCAAACAAATACAGACTTATACTATAGTACACTTAATTCCTGATATCTTACTAATCAAATCGCAGTCATCTGCTTCGAAAACAAAACTAGATATCTTTGAATAATGTCACTTGTCCTCGCCACTGGCAGCTATGACGGAAAAATTAAATTTTGGGACCCCAGCTCAAATTCATCGGTCGACCAAATCGACTTTTCCTCACAAAAAATAGTAGTCAATAAACTCGAAATAAGCTAAGATAAATCTAAACTCGCAGCCAGTTTCTCCACCTGCGCCAAGGTATTCGACCTCGTCAAAGACAACGCCATCCTCAGAAATTTCGATAACTTCGACAACCGCAACGTCACCTCCATCGGATTTCAAAAGGACTGCAAGTGGATACACACTGCATGCGAAGACGGCACCATTAAAATACTCGATCTAAGAAAGAAAACTGAGGCTCGAATCTACAAAAATAGCAAGGCGATCAACGCCTCGGTCCTTCATCCGAATGAAGTCGAAATTATCTGTGGGGACCAGGGAGGATCGCTCAAAGTCTATGATCTGGGTCAAGACAAACTCAAGGTTTAAATTCCCAGCAAAAACTAGATCGGGGTCCGTTCGCTTTCGATTTCTAAGAACGCCAACTTTATGATGAGCTGCAACAGCGCCGGCTGGGTGTACCCTTACTACCTCTAGCGCTCAGAACACTTGATCCCTTCCAAACCATTCGTTGCTCACGATGATTACATCCTCAAGGTGCAGATAGCTCAAAACAACAAGTACGTCGCCACATGCTCAGCTGATAAGAAGATAAAATTGTGGGTGCTGAAAGAGACAGAGAATGAAAAGGAGCTGAATTTCGCCTATAAACATTGTCTGAAGGGGCACAGCAAATGGGTCTGGGATTGTGGGTTCAGTTGTGACAGTGCTTACCTGATATCTGCCAGCACAGACACTACTGTGAAACTATGGGATGTCGAGAGCGGAGACATCGTCCAAACCTTAAGAGGACACACCAAGGGAGCTGTATGTCTAGCACTGAATGATGTTTAATCGTTCTGAACAATATTTTTTTCGGTCTTTCCAAATTATATTAATTCATAAAAAGCAATTATTCATAAAATCAATGATTATTGTCATAGGGTGTATTATTATTATTATCATTCATATTAATACGAATGTTGTTTAGTTATATATAATCAATCAATCATTTATTCATTTTAGTATACTATCATTAAAGAAAATTAACATATTTCCCGCTCGTAATGTAAATATCCAGCTCAATATTATGGTTATTTCGATGAACAAAAATGGATACCAGCAAATAATGACGTAACAGATCCCTTTTTTAAAAAATCCTGGATTGATTCAAATAATATTATTAAACCCAATACTAAATACTATTGATTTCCCAGATCGCAAATATATGATATAGTAACTACAAAATATGTTTTTTTAAGTTTTTATTTTGTTTAACATAATAATAATATCTGTCATACAGGATTTTATTATCAATATCTTTCCTTTAGGAGTTATCTTTAACTGATATTACCGCCATCTTTTACATTATTTTAATATAAACTGCTTTCAGGTTAGTATCGAAGAAGGAGACAGTGCAATAGCGTACTGTCTCATGAAATGCGATGTATATCAACGATGAGCGGATATCTGCAGATGGTTCGAATATGTTTAGTTTGTGGGGTCGCGTTTGTTGGTTAATTGCTCTATCGTCTTCGCACTCATAATGGTTTTTTTATACCAATAGCCTGTTAAGAATAATTTTGAAGTCTTCGAGTCTTCCTTCCAATGTTTTTGAGATTACATTCAGCTTGGTTACGATGATGTACATATTCATGATGGAGTCGGCGCCAAATGGTTCAGAAACCAGTAGATAGCAGGAATCAGCGAGGAGGAATGGTCTTGGAAAACCCTTGGGTGGAGAACCAATTGCGCTTTGACTATTATAATAACCAGGAGTGAATCGAGGAAGTTCATAAGTTTAGACGAGGATTTTCTGGGCTTAGCTACTGCTGCGCTTCTCGTCCGAGACACTCAAATCGAATTGGACTTTTTGCATTAGATGGCTATAATAAAATATCTTTAATACAATAATATAAACGAATATATATATAATAATATACATCAATCGACTCTACTCTATTTGTTTGGAGTTTTTTGTTTTCTATTCCTTTTGTAACATTTGATTATGCATATAAATTAATACAATAGTCATGTAATGCATAACATAACAATAGCGGAAACAAATATATAGCATTCTGAGTTTAACTTATTTCCTTAATAATTTAATTTCAGACTAAATTTTAAATTGGTGAATCTACTTTATTTTGAACATAAGATTGTAATTTAATTAACAATTAATTAGAAAATCAGTAAAAACAGAAAAATCGGTAGATACATTCGAAAATCTAGTACAATTTTCGAATGCTATAAATTTATAGATCCATAGATAAATAGACATATAAATAAATATTTTAAAATCCCTAGACATTTTATGTTAATACTTTTTCAGTGCTTTCTCGTACTGTTCTGTATCCTCTTCATATTGTTCGCTGCCAGGGCCATTGCGCCCCTTTATTCGTATTATCGCGCAGTCAAAGCCTATGGCAAGGATAAAGTCATATTCTACTACAGTCCCTTTCAAGAATATCGCTCATTCGTCAAACAATCGACGCAGGTCTATAAACGCACTTCAGGATGGATTGTCTCTCAGCTCCAGGCCTACCCAGAAGCCAAGATCGCTATACTCAGTCTATTAGACTTTACCGTAACCTTTATCATTGAACCTGAATTTGTCAAAAAAGTGACGAATGATCATGTCAAGAAGCTCACAAAAAGGGCAACTCTAACGTTCACGGATGAGTTCAAAAAAGGGTTGGTTTTCAGCGAAGGGGAAGTTTGGAAAAGGTCTCGAGGAATTTCGGCAGATTCGTTCAAATTTGAGGCCATCAAAAGCAGAGAGCCAGTTATGCTCCAAGTGATCGACAAGGTCATAGACAAACTGGACGAACAAGGCAATAATGTCGACCTTAACAAGCTCGGCCTTCAGATTAGTGGAGAGGTGGTTCTGAGGACTCTGTTCGGAAGCAGATTCGCGGATATCAAATTCGGGGACAACAATTGTTTGTAGGAGTTTGTTACTATTTTTCTCGGCATGATTGAGTGCACGCGTTCGCCGATCAACGTTTTCAGGACTATGCTTTTCAGGCAGGTCACCGGAAAGGACATTAACCTTCTGACCCAAAAATAAAAGTTGTTATTAGAACGCATCAAACAGTTCAAAAGAATGTGCAGAAATTTCCTTGAGGAGGAAACCATTCTGTTCAAGAAAGGAGAAGAAATTCCTCCGTTTATCGAAGCCTACCTCAAGCATGATGATGCATAACTCACTTTAGAGATCATCGATCAGATATGGATCTTTTTAGTTGCGGGACAATAAACCACAGGAATCACCATTGAAGTCTGCATTTATGCACTAGCTGAATACCCAGAACACCAAAAAGCGATATTTGAAGAAATAGCCAATGTTCCTTTCAGTGGACTTCACAAATGTCCTCGCCTCAATAACTTCATCAACGAAACAGCGAGACTCATCGGCCCACTACGCCATTCCGTCAGTCGAGTGGTTAATGAAGCCTTCTCTCTTGACGGATTTTAGTTCAAACGAGGACAACAAGTCGTAATTGGCTTGGGGCTGACGATGCTGAGTCCAAAGTATTTTGAAGACCCTTTGGTGTTTAAACCTTAGCGGTTCTAGAAACCCCTTGAACATCCTTTTTCATTTTTACCGTTTTCAAGCGGTCCTCGGAACTGCATTGGACAACACATGTCGACGATGGAGATCAGATTGACTCTGGCTAAAGTGTTGAAAAGATACAAGTTAACGAGGACGGACGTGCCTTTCAGCTTGACAATGAAGGTTTTTACGAGCTAACCTGTCTTTCACAAACTCGTCAAATTTGATAAGAGATGATGCATTATTTTGAAATCGGAGCGATATTATTTTTTATAAAACGAATTATAATGGAAACTGTATTTTTAGTTTATGTATTTATTTCAATA
>JAHDVE020008783.1:0-233441 GCA_022606495.2 Halesus radiatus | reverse complement strand
CACATTTTTCAAAACATTAAATTGTTGTAGTATTGTATACAATATTATGTTTCATACAAACTTCTTCCGTCACTCAAAATAAGCATTCAATCGTATTCGATTAATTTAAGAAAAATATCGAATGTTTGATTAGTGTAAGAAAAATGTCTAATGTTTGATTAGTGTAAGAAAAATGTCTAATGTTTGATTAGTGTAATAAAATTGTCTAATGTTTGATTAGTGTAAGAAAAATGTCTAATGTTTGATTAGTGTAAGAAAAATGACTAATGTTTGATTAGTGCAAGAAAAATTTTTAATGTTTGATTAGTGTAAGAAAAATGTCTAATGTTTGATTAGTGTAAGAAAAATGTCTAATATTTGATTAGTGTAAGAAAAATTTCTAGTGTTTTGTAAGTGTCAGAAAAATGTCTAATTCTTTGAGGTAAATTTTATTTATTTTTATTTTATTTTATTTTAGTACATAAAACAGGCAATATGACTAAAACTTACATATATGAATGTTTACATAGCAATCATAATCAAAAAGTACAATTAATAACGACAAACATTATCTCTCAAAAATGATAATAAGAATAAAAAAAGTGAAAGGTCGAAAATATATTATAAAATAGGTGTATAAACTAACTCCTTATTGTCACCTGTGCTGATGGTACACTGTTTTGATACTTAATAAAGGGCATCAAGTTTGATATTAATGGTAAAACTTTTCTTTTAAATGATTAATTGTATCATTAAAAATGTCTATTTCATTATTAAAGCAGTATACAGTATTGTAATTTCTTTATATCCACGGTAGAGGAGAGAAATATCCCTTATTTGTGTGATAGGCTTTAATATAAAAAAAATCTATTTTACCTTCCTTGTTGGTGTATAATTGTTGATTTGTGATAAAATGTTTGGTATATCAAATATAATTTTGTAAAAAAGAAATACATCAGAAAGTTTAAGTCTGACTGACAGATATTGTAGTTTATAGTGGTAAATTCGATCATTATACGATCCAAATTGATCAGATAAACCTCACGATATGCAATCACACGGGTTAATTTTCTTTGTTTGGATTCGATTCTTAATTATGATGCTCGTAATTAGGAGGCCAAGTAGTGGATGCATATTCGAAAATACTTCGCAAAATCGATGTATATAATGTTGTTGTTAATTCTGTACTTTTAAAAAACAATGTTTGATTTTTTTGATCAATTGTTTTCTTCAAAACCAATCATTTTTCAACTTACGTTTGTGTCATATCCTATGAATTTTTGCCCACGGAAAATCTTGGGAAATATTAAAAAAAAAACGAAAAAGGAAGGATTAAGCATTTCCTATACAATTAAAAATCACTTTAAAAATATGAATTTAGCAATTAAAAAACATTAATAATGATAAGAATGAAAACTCCATCACGTCGATTTTAGTTAACATTTTGTGAAAATAAAGCTGAATAGAACATTTCCTCTCGGTAAAAGCCAACGTAATTTCATGTTTTACCACATCCCTTTGTTTACGCGTGTTCAATTTTATGCTGTTAGCATAAAATGCAATTCCAAACTTTGCGGATTCATTTAATCAGAGTTCGCAACCTCAACTTAACTGTTAACGGTTTCAATTTTCCATTCGTAAGATACTGAGGGTAGTTCTGATTGCTCTGGCCAACGACGCGTGAACGGTACCAAACCATATTTTTCGGGAAATTCCACAGAAATAAACTAACTATTGCCGATTGTGTATCAACTTTTATCATATTTTTGTTCGTTTCGAGCGATTCCGCTGAAACTTTGGCAGTATAAAGATTGATGAAAATGTTTATATTGCTTGCGAAATTTCTCTTTTACGAGCGTTTGCTAATTTGAAATATTTTTACAAAATAACATCTTAATTATGTTTAGTTGTATTAATACAGATCTCTTAGGCATATAAAAAAGGATAACTGACCTCACTGTCTGCTCCTAAATCGTTTTTTTTTATGAGAAAGTACTAACTCTTCGAATAAGACAATCTCAAGTGGTCTCAGATGGTTAAAATTCCTAACGAGATAGAGTAAACACACATGGCTATTAAGTAGAACTATTATCATAACATTATCACTTCATAAGATAAATGCGGATGTTGGGAAAAAGAAACACCGGGAACAGGATGAAAAAAAACATCGATTCATCTATGATTCCAATGCCCCCCCTTGATTTTTGCAAGGTTTGGAGAGAGATGTTACCATCCTCGGCCTTTTTGTATCTAATAACTAAGTATAATGGGTCTGATAACTAGGCAGTCTGTAATTATGCGTATGAATTATAATAAATATCACTTTTTAAAAACGAACAAATACGAGTTTCCTCGATTTTTCTTATAGTAATTCAACAGCGGGGATGGAGCGCCGACGGCAGGGAACAATAGAAAGAGATAGCAAGATAGATAGCATCTTGCTCAAAATAGAGAGCTTTTGAAAGACATCAGGAGATCTTTATCCAGCAATCGGAAGACGAAGGATAACCTCTTATAGTTGAAATTATTAAATTATCTTTATTAGCATGAGCGTGCAAAACCTTTGCACAAAACATCTTTTATTTAAATCTACTGTGATTTTCAAAAAGGGCAATTCCGATATCATCGAATGAGCGATGAGTATTTACTCCTTCGAGACCAAGCATCATTCCATTAACAAACGTTTTTTTGGTCACTTAGAAATAAAATCAATTCCCTCGGGAAAGAAGAAGTAAAACGAACAAACCAATGACTGATAAACACGTTAAGGCACTCTAACGTCACCCCATTGTGAAATATATATAAAATGGATTCAAAATTGATTTGTATTGTTTGGTTTTTATGATTGACAGAAATCCTTTATCACTCCCTTGCATTGGTTCAATATTCACAATTCACAATGCCAGACGCAGCTTTTCGTTCAGGGGGTGATATGGTTGTTCACCCCAAATTTTCTTTGCGATAAAAATGAAGCCACTCATGCATGCAAAAACATAAATTATGCCTGTAATCTTATTCACAGATGAAAAGAAAACAGTAAGATATTTATGAAAAGTTTTATTATGTAATAAAATCGTCAGCTTTATATGATAAGGTTTTTTAGTGACTCAATCACCTCAAGGGCGCCTTACATTGGTCACGTATTGTAGAAACCCTTATGGAAAATGTGTTTTATATTTAGTTTCTGACTTCAAGCCATATTGTTGGTTATTCCAAGAGTATTGTTCCAACGTGTTGAATGCTGTCTCTAAACTTGATAACATGTATACCAGTACTGAATTACATCGAATATTCAGATAAGAGGGAATGTTCGCAAGTTTTAAAAATATTAAAGATATGGAAATTATAGTAAAGAAAAAATTAAATTATGTTTTAAAATATAATCGGACCGTCTTAAGAAATTAACACTTTTGTGTTATGAATAAGAGTTTTAATGAAAGGTCATATTTAAACTCGATTTTTTAATCCATGGTTAAAATGCAAAAACTATTTCTTGTTACACCCATACTCGTCTAATCCACTTTAAAAAATCCCAGTCTTAGACTCGACAGTTATACATAAGACAGTTTTCAATACAGCTCTAAAAATGATTTTAAGAACAAAACAAAACAAAAAAATTACTCGCTACCCCACGTCAGTCATAAAATGCATAATTCCCCCATCGAAAATATCTTTAATTTATTTTAAAGAATGCCTTATATCGTTAAAATATCATAATTGCTCAGATTATTATATATTTATAAACGAATTAAAAAATATATACTTAGTATTCACCACGTTTTTTATTATATATTTACTTATAATTTCTTCAAAAGATTGGTAATCACTTAGTGGCGTCATCATTAATACATGAATTAAAATTTACTTTGTATTCACCACTTTATTAATATATACATATCAACATGTTTCGAAAGCCATGCTTTCTTCATAAGGTATATATAGAATACTAAAAAATAATAATGTTAAGTATAGACAAATGATAAACCTTATATTATATTTGTTTATACTTGAGATTATTATTTTTTCGTATTCTATATATTCCTGAAGAAGAAAGCATCGCTTTGGAAACATATATATATATATATATACATAAGTATATTAATAAAGCAGTGATTATAAAGTAAATTTTAAATCGTTTATTTATATATCTACTTACTTAAAATTTTAAAATTTCAATACTATTATATAGATTTTTCAACATGTTACGTTATGTTGTTTTCATATTCTTATTTTTATTCATATTATTTTATTTTGTTCACCATATGTATACAATAAATATTATAATAAAACAACAGATTTCGTGCACAATAAGGGCATGTGCCTAGTATGATAATCGAAAATCGTGTGAATTTTGTATAAAAACTTTTGCAATTACGAATAAAGAAATTCAAACAAATAAACTCATATTACATTATTAATTAATACAACCGTGTGCCTTATTAGTCAAAGAGAGTAGGTATAACGTGTCCCAATAAATATTTTGTATAAATACGAGTATTTAAATTCCTATATCAAAATTGCTACGTTTAAAATCTGATCGATTGATTCTCCCACCCTAACAGTAGTTGCTCCCCTTCTCCCCTGGGGGGAACCGTTGAGCTCGAAGGGTGTTAAGTGTCTCGTTAAATGGTGTTGAATTTGATTGAAAAATCATAAATTTCTGTCCGGAGTTCGTGCCCGACACCGCAATGTTTTTTACGACTCAAATATGTTGATTGGATATATCTAAAATTAGATTGAATATTTTAACCGTGGTGGAAATTGTTTGATTTGGGGCTTAGTTATATTTTTTTGAGAATTTTGTGTACCCAATATCTACCGAGATTTTTTAAATGGAATGGTTTTTTTGGGTGTTGAAATGAATAATACTATGACATTTTAAACAATTTTATGTTTTGAAGTTAGATGGAATTTCAAAATTACAATGGACACTAAATTTTAAATTGATTTCATTTATCTAAGTATTAAAATTTACATATTTGAAACACACATTATTTAACATCAACATTTAAGAAAGCTTCGACTGTTCAACTAGGAACACATCTCGATTTAGGACAGTCAAACTGAGAAGTTTAGTTCATATTAAGTGCCGTTATATAAAAATAGAGAGTAATAATGCCTGTATTGACATTACTGTATTGTATTAAATGTATTTTCATTAATATTTTGCAATTTTCATTGAGCTGTTTAGTGACGAAAAATAACAATATCACACAAAGGACGCTTGACAATTATTCCATTCTAGATATTTCGATAATTTTATCGCTTTGCTAAATTAATAAAACAGTTTGGTTAATTTGCTTCACCGGCATCTGAATAGCAACAATAATTGTCAACCCCAGTGTAAGGATATTGAGTTGACTGGCGCAAACACTAATCACACACAAAACTTTTAATATAATTCACGCAATCCTCCACGATGTCGTATAATAGCTTTTGGCAAAAAATCGGTAAAACCAATGAAGCATTCAAAAATATATCTCGCGACTACAAAGAGTATTCAGTTCAATATGTTTATTTCATTTCAATCCTTCCACACTGACTGTGACAACTATGTTTTCCAATAAAGCAGCCTCTCCACTCCTTACCGTCTTAATGTCGTCATTAGTTATTGTAAGTTACAAGAAAGCTAAATTTTATCCCCCTTACTTATAAATGTCGGAAACATGAAAAAAATTACTTCTTATCACAGCGTAGGTATAGTTAAACTAGCTTTAAACTGATCTTAACTCTCCCAAGACTGAACCGATGACTACCAATCTAATAAGTAAGACGGTGTATGTTTTAGATATAATCTGTAACCAACGCTTATGGGTTGCACGTGGTTATTTCCCCTACGTCATTAGGCCTTAATTAGTTGTAAAACACTATTGTAATATTTTTACATATGCAAAATATTTAGTTTTGATACATTAACCTAAAATGCGCCAATGAGGTGATTTTTTTTTCTCTAAAGCAACGCTGTATAAATAATCCATATTATTTTATTACTTTTCTGAGAATAGCTGTGGATACTACTAGGCGGCTGCCTGTTTCATGGTGACCAATGGAGTATAAAGTCTAGTGTAAATATGTGAATTTAGTGTATAAACTTGCTGAAAATTGGAAAAATTACAATATTAAGTAAAATATAGACATGCGTAAGGATTAGATTATAAAAATAAACATATCTTTTTATATTTTCTTCAAATGCTTTATAACTTTGTGGCATCATTATTAATTATATAATTGAAAATACACTTTGTATATACCACTTTATTTAAAATATATAAATATTTCTACATGTTTCGATAGCAATGCTATCATCTTCAGGAATAAATTAATACTTTATATAATATCTTTTTATTTTGTTATTATTGTTCTTTTTTTTTATATGTGTGCACAAATAAACACAAATGCATATATATATACACATATTTGTAGAAATATATACACAAATTCATACGCATATGTACTCATCTACGTATATATACTTTTGATCTGTTTCACTCTGATACCACTTTGCCAGTGAAATTGTGCAAAATTATCTGATTCCTCCCGTTCCAAAAATATCCCATAATCATTTACACTTTTACACGCTACCCTTATTTCATAAAAAAATAGGTATATTACAATAAGCTCCCCCTCGGGCTTTCATTGCCATTCGTGGGCCTCTACCCGAGAGCTTCTTTGGTGAACTCCCGAACAAGGAAAAATGAACAAGGAACACCTGCCCAACTTGGATCCGTCGTGTGATGAGCGTGATTACTGAACATTGTTCAAAGCACTTTAAAAGATGCACCGAGCCGAGAAAATAGACAACAACCCTCCAAGCACTCCAGCCTGCAGCCTGTACAGTGCACAGTAGTGGAGGAAAATTGATTACGTCTTTGTTGGGGGTTTAACAATCCACGCTTATTTCATTAAGACATTTTTGTCTTCAACTTAGGTATTACACGTAATTTAGAAATTGCAGGGATAAATTTGTATTTAAATTTTAATTTGAACTTAGCAGTACTAACGTAGAGTAATACAAAATAAGAACAAATAATTCACATAATAAGAACAAGTAATTTAAGAACAAATAAACATAATAAGAACAAGTAATTCACAAAATAAGAACAAATAATTCACATAATAAGAACAAGTAATTCACAAAATAAGAACAAATAATTCACATAATAAGAACAAGTAATTCACAAAATAAGAACAAATAATTCACATAATAAGAACAAGTAATTCACAAAATAAGAACAAATAATTCACATAATAAGAACAAGTAATTCACAAAATAAGAACAAATAATTCACATAATAAGAACAAGTAATTCACAAAATAAGAACAAATAATTCACAAAATAAGAACAAACAATTCACAAAATATAATAATCAATATATCATTCTGTATATTAAATTATTATTGTGTAAACATTTTTATACTTCTACACGTGGACAATGAAAGATGGTGATTTAGTTTCGATTATTGTTACAAAAATTCAACCATTTTTTTATCCCGCATTTTTAAAATCTGCAAGACTAGTAACACTTCTTTACTTATATTGAAAAGTGACAAATTATACAGCAGAGCACTTAATGATATTGTTTTTATCTCTTTTTTTTTTGGTAAAACCACTTTTGTGAAAAAGTGGTTTATAAAATAAAAATACCTTTGTCTTCTTAAAAACGATTAGTAAAAATTAGGTAGTAGACCTTAACACCAAAAACCTAAAATTAAGTCAGCTGATATCAATTACTCACTTTTTAACAGAAATGTGGAAAGTCATTTATAATTTGTTGGAAGTTAAAATTTTTTAGCAGTACAACGACCATATATATTTCCATAACACACACTGAACAAATAATCCCAAGAAGTGATCATAACCGATTTGAAAGAAAACTGATATCACATAAGTTCCTTTACTTCTAAAATCCTGAGAGGTAAATGAATATGATAATCCGCCCAAACACGAATTTCAGTATTTGAAAATGTTTAATCAATTTCACCAAAAGCAAGGTAAAATTGAGCTTATTTCTGTAACATGGACAGTAGGCATGCCCACAGCACGCTTCTTATTTTATATTTATAGAATTTTTTAAATTTCATTCCTTAAATACATCAAATTCCTTGATTACATCAAAAATAATTTATCCTCCATCTTAAGTCGAACACTTTTGAATTGAAATTTTGTATTGCCTAATACTCCATGTTCCGCTTTCAAAGCATCCCCTCGCAACGGCCCGCCACCCCCGTTGTGTTCGAGATATTATTTAGGGGGGGCATTTCACCCGAGCCTCCCCGCGATTATCAGTCAACCCCTGGGGAGAGGAGGACGAGGGAGGGTTGGGGCAATTGGTTCGAAATTTATTATTTGCATCGAGCTATCCAAGTCAGCGCATGCGGTGGTTACTTGGTAACGTGCAGAAGCCATCTTTTATTTCTCGGGGTTAATGCTTGAAGTGCACATGTCAGATTTTGGTAACTTTTGATATCTAGGTATCAAACTAAACTTTACAATATTATTTTAATGCTATATGCCCATGCCAACCCTTCAAGATTAATTAACGTTTGGCCTGTCTAATGTGTTCCTTAAAATAATTTTCCGGAATATTGAACGCTTGGGTCGGGGTATTTTAAAGAAATCTAAATATAATTGTGTTGGACTTGTTCGCCTCTCCCGGTTTTTGACATATACGAGTATGTAGTTGAAATATAATTGTTGTATTGTACTTGCATAAAATATGAGAGGCGAGAGCGTGCCATTATATTTTATTTTTATGTATAAAAGTTTCCCGTTAAACGCCAATTAAAGGTCCGTTTCAGCTTTCTATCAAATTGTGATAAGCCGACAAATATGTCAAGATGATAGTTGTGCTTGTCTGCTGATTAAAATTTATTCAAACCAACAATCTAAGTAGTAGAAAAACTCTCTTGAACATATCTCTTTTTTTTTTTAATTTTTAAAATTATCTACCAATCTGGCCCAACAGTAACATAAACGTCGCTTTATTTAAAAAGAAAATCATGTTTGCGTGTTTTCCCTGCGTGGGGAAGTAAATTTTATTTGATTATTTTGTGTTATTTCAGAAATAATTATTTTTAAATAATACATAGTACCAGAGTGGTAGATACATTCAGTATCACCCATTAAGAATCGAAACGTTACTTGAAATGGTGTTCTGAATAGACAGGTACTCCTTATCCGTATCCATCCCCTCCCCACAACTTTCAGTCTCATAAAATACCACAATTGGTGATGCCATAGTCTCACTGGCTGTAGACGTTTCGGAGAAGTTGGGACTCTTGATCGTTGCTCAGCTAAAAAAAAATTAATGTTAAAAATACAACACCTTTCTTCATTTACGAAATATAGCATTCCAAACCCGTCTATAACTCGTAAAAAAAACGTTTTTTTTCTGATTTAAATAAGCAGGTAGCAAATATAATTATTTCCACTTAAAATAAAAATCGTTAAGTTTATCGAAATCATAATAATGTCTTGTTCAAATATTGAACGAACGTCTTTAAGAGGAACGGCTGCGCGGCCTGTTTCATACTAAACTTAATATTGGATTTAATGCCAAAATACTCACCTAAACCTAATGGTCTTTATTTTCATCAAAAAGAATAGTAAATATCTAGTACGGATAAGAAGTAATTTATTTATTTTTATTTAACATTATGAAATATAGGCCATTAAAGGAATTGGATTTCGCGATTTTAGAGGCACCTTGAACAATTATTTGGGGGCTAACGGTGATTGAAAAAATGTTTTGCCCGTCTTCTTTAAAAATATAATGAAACATTAAATAAAAATATATTAAAATATGCATTATGGTGGACTTAAATGGTGGAAAAAATTACCAATTTACGTTGGTACACAAATTTTTGTACATTAATTTAAAATATCAAAAACGTTTTTATTTAAATGTTTTGTTTTTATATTTTTGTATGCGTAGTCATATTTACATAGCAAATATTATATATATTAAATACAATGAATCCGCAAATAATTTTTTGCCTTTAAAATTATGAAAAACATTTTTTTTTCATGGCATAAACATCATAATTTAAAACAAAAATAAATAAAATACTTTTCATCCGTACAAAATATTTATCATTCAGTTTCGATGGGTATTTTGGCCTCAAATTCAAAATTAAGTTATGTATGAAACAGGCAGCGCAGCCGCTCCTCTTAAAGAATAAAGAAGCGAAGCTATCAGTCTACAATGGAGTGCTGATACTTGAATGGATGAAAGTTGACTAAATGCTGTAGAAATGAGATCTCTGAGGCGAATGTATTGTAAAACTATGTATGATCGTCTCAAAAATATTGATATTGGCAAAGAATGCAAAGCTAATGTAAGCGTAACGAGTAAGATTAAGAAAGGGACGTTTATATGGTTTGGGTGTCTGAAGTGAATGAACGAAAAAAGGAGTGTAAGGAAAATATATGACGCGAATGTGATCGGAATAAGAAGTCGGGGACGCCCTAGAAAGATGTAGCACGATCAAGTATATTTAAATTTTTATCTATGTATACTTAATAGGTAAGTTAAATTATGTGCCTATAATGTTTACGTCAAATGTAAGTACCTATTTTATTTAAGATTAATATATACTTATTAAACCAAAAAGAAAAAGAAATGTTTGTGTGTATTACTATTACTATTAGGACTAATTAATTTTTGTAGAACCTGCAGACAAGCTGTCATGTGACCGCTTTGCAGGACTAATATTTTTCGGCTTTCTTTATTTTACCATGCAAGTATTTTATGTTCTTTGGATGAATAAATAAATAAAAAAAAATAAAAAAAAGTGAATACTCGAGTCGGACTATGTCAGACGTCAGATTAACAGAAGAGAATGTATGAGAGGATGTATGAATGTGAATGAAGTAAGATATTTATGGCATGATCGAGTTGTTTGGCGGTTCGTCCTCTGCATATCCCTGCGGTAAACCGCGTGATCGTTAGTTAGTTAGTTAGTCTTTAACGATGTACTAGTATAATGTTGGATATGCGTGCCATGTTTACAATATATTACGCGTATTTACCAGATTTACACTGGTAGACATGAAATCAATAAGCACCCCTTTTCACGAGTCATACTAGACGCAATGCTAGATTTTCACCCCTAGTTTTTTTTTCCACCTTATTAGGAATTTAAGCTTATGACGTCACACACCATGTTGCCCAACCGTTCAAAATACAGCGTCAAAGCTCATGCTTTGTTAAAATAATGAATTCAAAACTATCTCGTATGCATAATTGAATTATCTGTACTATTTTCACATCTCTTTATACTTAATTATTAAATTATGTTTTTTCCCCTCATTTTTTAATCAAGGTTTTTTTTTCATATGAATTTATATAATGGCACTTTAACATTGTTGTATTGTGGTATTGTATTAAAAGGCACTTGTAAATTTACAGTAGATTTATTGAGCATTCAGGTTGACACCGGTTTAATAAGTAGCTCGACAGAGGTTATGTCTCATAGACAAACTTATAGAAGTAGTCCATAGTTATATTAGTATATAATACTAACAAAAATGAACTAAACTTGTCAATGAGGAACTCCAGTATATTTGTATATAAAAAAAAATAATCTCATTACTTTTACAAAATTACTTTTCATAGTTGAAATAATTTACAAAGTTTCATTTTTTAAGCCATCCAAAATGCTCCAAATCTATGGCCGGTCGGTTTTGATCAGTTTTATGTACCTTTTTAGAAACTTTAACTCAAAGAATAATAATAGTATTCAGCATTAATATAATCATAATTATACGTATTGATAATTGGTTTGCTCATGAATACTGTAAATTATTTCATTAATAATAGTTGTTTATATTGAACAACAATTATACAGCTTAAAATTATCCAAATTAAGTTTAAATTATGCCAAAACTAAAAAGAATACATATTTAAAACACAAAAAAAAATATTTTTTTTTTTTCATACTAATCTAAAAAAAGAATGCGCGCGTAACGCGTGTCAGATATTCCGAATGCAATGGTACCAACATAACACGGCGTGTTGATGAAATTATTTTTTGTTCACTTTTAAATAACGATTTATAAATTCTACGTATAATTATACATAATAAAATTATATATTCAGAATCTTCGATTGCTGATCTATATGAATACATATTTTTAAAGCTAGTATATTTTTCAGTGGAGTTCCTTATTTTACTATTCGTAAAACGGGATTTGTTCCAATAGACTAGTCAAACGTTTCATTAATTTTGTTATTAAATGATTTGTGCTTCAATAAATATTTTTTTAATTTTTTTTTTTTTACTTATTATCTGATGTTTCTAAAATGTGTTCTATAGATCGACTGTAGAATGATCTGTCAGACTCTGTGTTTCCTCCCTCCTACAACCTGGGTCTCCTCAAGATCCAAGTGCGCTCTTTCCTTTCCTCTAAAAGTTCCTTCACACAGCATCCCCAAAGATGACATAGGACTTGAAGGAAATTATTTCCCTCAGGTCCTCTTGTGTGGTGTAACTGTAAAAAAATAAAGTTTTATCAAATACAATAATGACCTTTTAGTCAGATTTTGTATGATTTTACCACACATCAAAAACAATGCAATACGATAACTTCATTTAACACTTATAATGAGATTTCCTAAATATTCCGGTTTCCAAAACATAATTAAATTAATTTACAACAAGTGCCTTAAAAAAAATTATGATATTGAGTTAGTACTACCAACTACAATAAAACATTAATATGTTTCAGTAAAGTCATTATTTTCAAAATTTTATTTTGGATGATACAACGCAGCGAGCGGTTACTTTATACCGTATTCAATAATGACGGCTTCCATGGTCGACGTGTAAGGCTCTCTACTACGAATCCGAAGGTCGCGGGTTCAAATCCCGGGGTGCGCAAGTAAATTTTATTTAATTAATTTGTGCTGTTTCACAAATAATTAATTTTAAAATAATATATGGTATATTTTCGCACGTTCCAGAGTTGAAGATACTCTCAGTATCGCCCTGGTGAAAGACCACCATTCAGAATTAAAACGTTGCTTGTAATGGCGTTTGAATAGGCAGATATTTCCCCACCTTCCTCTTCCCCTTCTATTGCCCTTCACCAATACCTTCAGCCTCACAACATTACCCAATTGTGGATGCCATAGTCTCACTGGCTCCATACGGTTGGGAGCAGTTGGGACCCTTGTGCGGTATTCATATAAAAAAGTAAATAAGCTTTTAACGATAAGTAATACACCAATGTATTTATATTAAATTAAAAAGGTATTGGAAACTAATGATATTTCCAGTTCAAATAAAAATATTTCCGCTACCGTTCGACTAGTTCCTTCGAAATTCCCGTTATTTTCAAATAAAGATTTGCCTCTGAGATAAAATCTCTCCACCGTCTATCTTCTCTACGTTACATTGGAAGTGGAAGCAATGAGGAATATGATCATTAACATCATGAACATCCTTGATTTAACAAGAGGGAGAGTGGGGAGGGTAGGGGAAGGGTGCTACCACCCTTCACCAAGGGACGAAAAGAAACCAACATTTTTAGATTTTTATTTTCACGCGTCATTATTAAGAATTGAGATATCTGTAATTTTTCATAAAAGCTAATGATTGATCTTATTAACTTATGGAGTAGTTCTTTTACAAGCTTCCATAAGTTAAACAGATTTTTGTGCATTTACTTAAAACGAGGGATAAAAAAATAACTTATCAAGAAAACACATCACAAAAAAACGGGTTTGCGCCTAGTTTTGGGAACCAGGCCGTGGAATGTGCTGATACCATTATTATTACTGGTTTTTGAATTACGAAAAAAATGTAGACTTGGCACATCTCAAAGAATTCTGAGATCGATCGATTTTACGAAAACTGCAATAAAAACCGCTAGATTGACGAGACGCATAAGTTAGGTGGAAAAATATGAACAGCATAAAGCCGGTAAGTACGAAAGCATTTTATAAAGGCTTTCATTAATTAAATAATAAAGTGATTTTTTTTGTTTAAAAAAACTTTTGTAACTTTTTTCCATTTATTTATTTTCGACCAGTCTGGTTTCATCCGATCACAGGCATCGTCAGACTGGCTCAATCAAAACTAAATCTATGGTATATACGAGTATAAGCATCGATGTCAGGAGTGAGGCCCCTGCTTTCTAATACTGTTTTTATTTATGATCTGAAATTTGTTTTATTGCTAACGATACTGTTTACTATTATAGTTTTAAAACTACTTTCGGGTTGGTTTATTTCCCCCTGGAAAACTTTGCTTACTATGATATATTTTTTAAATATATAAAGTCATTCGTGTCAGCTTTTAATTGAACAAATGATTATTTCATGTTTTGTTTTTACCCTCCGATTTCCGTCTTGTTTGGTAAAATGAATTTTATAGCAATTTTTGTTCTGTGGTACATTTTAATAAACCAGGTACATTTTAATGAGTCTTTAAAATATTTTTTTATGTTATAATAGGTACATATCCGGGTATTATCCTTCTTAGAGTTCACATTGGATGTTTGCGACAAAATTCCCAGTTTCATTTTACCCTCGAATTTTATATGTGTTTCCTTTATATGTTTATTTTTTAATGTTATTTGTATTACCTTCCTCTTTCCCATCACCTTTCCTTCCTCACTCCCTTCATCCTAACAATATACCCACCTCAATCGGGGATGCCCTAGAACCACTGGCTTCGGGAACAGAAACTCCTGTACAGTATTAAAGAAACTTAAAACAAAAGTGAAATAGCTAAAGAAAACCTGTTAATTATTACATTTTCCGTCGTAATGTCTGACACAAGCTGACGGAGCAAGAGATTAAACGTGAGACCCAAGAACAAGGCAATACAGATGTTTTTAACGTTCTGGACATCGCGCTGCTTTCATCGGTGTTTAAATTTACTTACTCGTTCGATGTTTAAGGGAATGTTCATCCCTATTTCGCAGCGCCCAGCAGCCCTTATCTGGGACGTTGAATTTGCCAAGACCCGTAGGGTGGAAGCAAATGGTTGGAAATGCTTTACGCTTTAATATATTGACTGCAGCGTATGGGAAATACTACCAGACATTGTGTCCTCACTTAGAATGGCGATGTCACAAGTCACAGAGTCCCTTTAGACAGAACCCACAGCAAAGGAAATCGCACAATGCTCAGTCGATAAATATCTATAAATAATTGTGCTTAAACTTTATCCTTAAATGAAGGTATCAACTTATTTCAAAACATGAATATGAACGCATCAATTACCATCCAATACGCACACTTCGTTCGTAATACGTTTGTCAATTACGAAGTCCTTTTTGTGTGAAATGATTTATTGTTTAGTAAAAGTTACTTTCATTGTTTCTCGGATAGTCCAAACTGTTTAGAGCAATTGGGACAAATTCGTCCTCAAAGTTGACGATTGTTAAGAGGAAGAAAGTAGTAAAAAGGGATAAGGATAAAGAAAATATGGAAATATCATTCTTTTCAGGTTTAAGGTACATCGGTTAGGTTATACCAAAGTTCTTGTGGAGAATGTTTTAGTATTATTCAACATTCACAACAATGAAACACTGTTCTACAAATTAATAAAGGATAAGTTTTATAGCATAAAAATAATGAAGACAAGAATTAAAAGCACTCGGTGACAGCTAAACCCAATGACGGTGAACACCTGTCCCTTTGGACAATCATGTAAATTCGTTATGTTCTCCTATTAATTGTATAAACTTGGTACAGGGGTGGTTTTTTTTATAAATTAATACCTTTTAGCTTAAAAGACATCGATTGAATCAGTTTTTCAATTTGGGTAGTAGGTCGTATCTTCTAAATTAAAAACCTGCTTTATTTGCACGTATTACAATATATATAATTAGTTAAAATTACATGGAGAGTCTGGTAGAATTTTTTTGAATTTGAGAAATACTTCATATTTTCGAATGGAAGGAAATTCAATTAGTACAAGATTAAAAAAACCCTCTTTTTTGCAAATATTTCTAAACTGTGGTTTGATAGTATTTAGCAATCTAAACCATTTAATTTCTTATTACAATCTTTTAATATTGTACAAAAAACATACCATTTAATTATTTTTGACAATCAAACTATGACGTTTTTTTCCATTTTAGAACATTTACTGCCCTATTATGTAAGAACATAGTATCTTCTATGGAACTATCAACGAAGGTTCTGTGTTTTTACGTAGTATGCAGATTTGTTTTAATTAAAACGTAAAATTGTAGAAAAACCCAACTCCCTTCTTCCATTTCTTCATTTCGCTTACATGACTCAGGTCCTTAGACTTTTCACAGTGCGGAAGTAAAAAAAGATGCACGCTTTTGTAAGGAAATTTTTGGATACATTCATCATCACAGAATTTCAAAATTACGGGGAAAGTATTTAATTTTCCCTCCCGCAGCACGCCGAAATAATTCCACCGCCAGATCGTCAAGACTCGAGACCGTAGCAGAAGTTTTATCAAAGGGGGCCCGTGCTGAATGGAAATAATCATAATAACATCCCCCTCCCCGTCCGTTTTACGATTCATCACAGCGGCGGTGATAATGAAAAAGATGTAGCAAATGTGTCGATCGTAAAGCTCACGGCTCGCCTTCGTTACCGTCGTCGAGCCGCGAATCGGCCCCGTCCAGGGAGGCTGGGCTCACAAAGGAAAACGTACAAGATTTATTGTTTTCTGAATTGGCGTAATAATGGGCCGTCATTTGAGATGCACTAAAAATGAACGGTAAATTCCTGGATTAAACAATCTTGCAATTTTTATTAATTTATTCGTATGATACAGAGTAAAAATTACACTGGTTTGTATTTGTTAACCAGATATATAATTTGAAGGATGCTTGGCGTGATTGTTATATACTTTTTACGTTACGTTTCTACATTTAATAATCTAAGAAGACTTTAAATGAAACTCAATGGCTGTGTAATTGTTGTGTCAAAAAACCAAATGATTAGGATAAAACAGTTATCCAGTTGGAGGTAGGAGGTTGGACGACATACGTGCCTTCAGAAATACTTGTAAATTTATCAAAGGAGTCTGTCAGACGTGTAGTTACCAGGTCCAGATAGCTCATACAGCTTTAATCAGGCGGATATACGCGAGAGACCTAAAATTCTGAGAGTACGGGAGAGTTCGTACAAAATTCGAAAACACTTATTTAAGATTTGCTGTGAAGTTTTTTCAAAGCTTCTTAAAATTTTCTAATATTGAAACGTGACAGTTACAGAATATGATACACAGTATTATGTAGGTACCTACCTAATTTAAATTTTATACAAGTAAATTTCCATACAATATTATTACCGAATCAACCTGTTGTGCAATCGTGGTTCTGCTTCATAGGGATTGCAACAATTAGTGTAATTCTTCTTTAAATGATTTTGTTTTAAATTACAGTCCGACATTTAATAGTAGACATAATTGAGGACACTGCGACCGATTAAATGGTTTTAAATTGAAACAACACGATAGGTAGATTTATTTAAAAAAATCATAATAGTCCGGTGAATATTTTTACACTTTAACCAAACGGCATTCAGAAATTAGTGGTGGGCGACATCATATTCTAAGAAAATTTTATGTTTAATTTTTTTCGTTATTTAACACTTCGCAAGAAAGATTACATGGGAAGGCGATTTTTTTGTATTTCTGAAATTGTATGTATCAAAATAAGCATTTATTCGATGTTTCATATATTTCATTATAAGTCACAGTTCATAATTATAAATAAAAAAAAAAAATTAATGATTTTTTTTTTCATATGAATACCGCACAAGAGTCCCAACTGCTACCAACCGTCTGGAGCCAATGAGACTATGGCATTCCCAATTGGGGAATTTTGTGAAGCTGAAGGTATTGGGGAGGGGAATACCTGGCTATTCAGATCTGGTCACCAAAGACGGCTAAAAGCCATTTCAAGCAACGTTTTAATTATGAATGGTGGTCTTTCACCAGGGCGATACTGAAAGCATCTTCCACTCTCGAATGATGTTTTTTCCCGTTTCTTTACGAAACGAACTGTCAAATGCGATATGTGAAAACATTTTAATCTGAAGGAAACGTTTCAAAGATTTTAGTGAGTAACTCGATATTGCCATGGTAATGGCATTTTCTAGTTCCGAAATAATAAATATCTGCAATTAAATGACAAGCGAGATTCATATAAATTAATTATGCCATTGTGAAGATACCTATGATTCATTGATTGAATATTATGCATAATGCATCGATGATGTTTTCAAACGGTATTTAAACTACTTTTATTACCATTGCTGGTTCGGATTTTACAAATTCAGTTCTGCAAAATGCCATACCTAATTTATATTCAAAGTTTGAACAAAAAGCAATTACTGCGTATTTATTATTTCATAAATATTTGATTCGCTATTGTTATTTGTTAATCTCACTAAATATTTCGAGCTATCATATTAGCTCATAAATAAAATGTGAAGAGATTTAAATTATTTTAAATTTTCAACATAAGGTTTTTGCTAAACTGAAATGTTTTTTTTAAGTATTCAGTGTTAGTTATTTTAACTAACTAACCAACACGCTGTTTTACCCCAGGGGTAGGCAGAAAGGACGGACCACCACACAACTCGATCTTGGTATACACTTTTTGCTTCATTCACATTCAAACAACCTCTCATACATTCTCTTCTGTTATTCCGACTTCTGACATGGCCCGACTCAAGTATTTGATTCACTTGATCATGCCATGTCTTCCTCGGACGTCCCGGCTTCTTCTTTCATTCGCAATCGGGTCATATATTCTCATTGCACCCCTTTCTTCGTTCATTCGCTTTCCATGCCCGAACCCTGTGTCCCTTTCTTAATTTTGCTCATTACGCTTACATCAGCCTTACATTCTGTACGAATCTCAACATTTTTCATATGATCATACATGGTTTTACCACACATTCGTCACAGAGATCTCATTTCTAGAGCATTCAGTCTACTTTCATCCTTCCTCTGCCAGTTCCATGCCTCAGTGCCATACATTGTTAAAAAATATAATTTTGGATGTGATGTGATGTACGTAACATTTTAATTCCAACATCCATGATTCTTATTTTCAGTACGTCTAATGAATTTATGCCACTGTTCTTACAATAATTGGCGGTGTAATAGTCAGCCTAGGTGCCTTCCAAACAGGCGATCGTGGTTTTATTCTCTGCCGTAGCAACAAATTTTAAAAATCTTCCTTGCAATAACTTACTGAAGCTCATAAATTTCATAATATTATACGAGTATTTTTGACCATTGAAGATAATATTGACAACTCTTAGAATGGAAACATGAAACAGAAAAGGTATATAAAAGAAAATGATGACGGCAGCACCCGGAACTCAAACCCAGGACCTTATGGTCTATTCGGGAGCTTGCCAGTCATAAAAAAGTAGTAGCCAAATATAGAGGAATTAATTAAAGATGATTTTAACATTTTGAAAGGAATCGAAGTACGATGCCGATAAAAATGGCGGGACGGATTTATTTATTTTATTTATTTATTTACGAACGCCCCCAAGGGCTTTTACATATTTTAACATTAAAATAATTATATGTACAGTGGTGTTGTTGTTGGATTGGAGTAGCCGTAGCTCAGTGGATTAAAGTTCGGAGTGACGGATAGAACATGAGGTCCTGGGTTCGAGTCCCAGCTGCTGCCGTTATCTTTTTCTTTTTTGTGTCTTTTCACTTTGTTCTCACACCCGTATTGCGGCCCTCATTTAACACTATATGTTATTTTTATATGAGTTAGGTGTGATTGTAGTGTAATATTATTTTTTTTGACGCCATAGCTCAGGTCAAAATTCATATTTTCAATGCGTATAGATGCAGAATTATAATGTTTCCTTCTGATTTAAAATTAAAGCCAAACCCCCGAGTAATTTAATTTCTTCATAATTATTGAGTTAAGATAAATCTGTATAAGAATATCTGCCGAGATTATGCAGTAAAAAAAGTCGCATAAGATCTGTTATGAGGAATTCTTTTGTAGAAAAAGGTCAGGTAGGAGGGGGAGGGAATTTCCTCATACGAATCGAGGGATGGCTGGAAAACCCTTCAACACGCAATGTGATAAAAAGATCGCATGTTTCCCACACATAAGGCATAAAAACGTTATAATTATGGATCATGAGATCTGAGTTATATGTCGGAGTGACCGCACACGGCGCGTTATAATATTACGGACACTGAATAGGTAATTCCTAGAAGTCCGATCTGTAACGATTTGTGAGAAAACCGTTGACACGACCATTCGACTCCTAGAGTACTCTACAGATCATTTTTTTAGCTACTCCCAGCTGTCCAGAACCAGTGAGGTCTCACCGATCGGGATACGTTGTGAGACTGAAGGGAGTGAGAGTGGAAATAGATGGGGAAAGGTAGTACTGAGAAGTACTGGTTATTCAGACCTGGTCAATTTACGCATGTAACCCTAGAATGGAAACTTTCTTCTGTAGCCCATTAATGGAAGCGAGAAGTATATTTCCTCCCATTTTGTTACTCGCGTTCTTCTCTCATGTTTGATTAATCTTTGTTGTTAAGGGTAACGAATATTGCGATCAACTAAATGAACATATTTACTGCTTAAATTGATTAAAAAATACACAATTCACTCGTTTATTGTGTCTGAGAAGCAGTAAATCAGTAAATTTCACTCACTTCACCCATTGTATATGAGATATAAAATTTCTTGGTGATTTTTTTTTCGAAATATCTCGAAGAAAGCTAGCGCGATCAGTTGACACTTCAGTGAAAAATTAATTTTAATTTGAACAGAGTAAATTTCACTTCTCGCTGCTATTCTAGTGTTAAAACCTTTTCAAGCAATGTTTCGATCCTAAATGGTAGTCTTTCACCAGGGCGATATTTAGAGCATCTACCACCCTGAATATACTATTGAATATATATGAATATGATAATTTCACATTCGGTCAATTTCAAGATAAGTAAGGAAAAAGTGTGCTTAATTTATGCACACGGACATGCCCACGACACACTTCTATCGGTTTATCTATTCAGCGTTTAAGGTACAAGCAGTCTTTTAGCATTAGGGTGATTATTGCTACGAGGGGATGAAACTCTTACTAACTAATGAACGCAGGAACTGAAATACCCGAAAGGTTTCGAATGAAATTGTTTTCTGAGGAAATGGAAGCATAATATACATGAAACGTAGGCGCTTTCTCTACTTGCTAATGGAGCTTTCAAACAAACTGTGTCGATTTGGTTGGTATAATGGTTTGAAGAAATGCAATAAATTTTCAAGTGTTAAAATAACGGACACTTTTTTATTTCACATACATTTAATAACTAACTATTATGCCACTTCTCCGCAGGGGTAGGCAGACAGGATGGACTGCCAAACAATTCATTCTTGGCATATACTCCTCGCTCCATTCACATTAATACATCGTTTCATACATACTCTTCTGTTATTCTGACTTTTAACATGCTCCGACTCAAGTATTTGGTTAACTTGGTCATGCCGTGTTTTCGTCGGGCGTCCCCGGCTTCTTCTTCTATCCTCATTCGTGTCATATATGCTCATTACACTCCTTTCTTCGTTCATCCGCTCTACATGCCCAAACCATCTAAGTGTCTCTTTCTCACTTTGTCGGAATGGACACCGGCTGGACCATTTGTTCACTTCCCAATGGGGCACGCATTGCAGGCTGCTGTTCTCGGCGTCTTCTCAACCTATCGGCACGCTCCGGGCCATTGGGATTCCCTCTATGTCTCTAGGGTCTTCTCACCTCATCCCCCAGGTACACTCTTCGCAAGGAATACTCCGGGTGACTGGTACAATGCTCCACTGGGAAGTGTGTCGGAAGCAGGAAGTCCCTTTGAACTGCTCTGGAGGGAATGCCCAGGTTTCGTGGCTACGGTCTGTTCTGGATATAATTTGTTTTTGTGTTTCTTGTTTGATTATTCATAAGTTTTTTGGTTCACTTCCGCATTCCATCTTAGATTACTCCGGATGTCGAAAGAATTAGCCACTAAGGGTTATATTTTGTCGACTTAATTATCTGTACTAACCAATTTGATGTGGGTTTGTGACTGACCTCCTTCTTTGCGAAAGCTGTGCAAGGAAACTCGAGGGTTTGGAGTATTTAAAAAAATATAGATCCGTTTAATTAAATATTAGAGTCCTTGACGTGCAACCCGAAGGAGTAACCATAACATACTTATACCGGGGTGGAAAAGTTGTGGGTAACCTCAAATGCCTCTTTATTAATCTTACTCATTACGCTCAAGTCAGCCTTGAATTCTTTGCGAAAATGAACATTTTTCACACGGTCATACATTGCTTTACCATTTATTTAATAAAAATCGTTATATACGTTTAAAGACTGATTATTACAGTAAAGAGAAATACAAAAATTTATAGATAAGGGTATTAACAAATGTTCTATTTTCTAAAGTCGTATTTGAAAACGTCGTTGTTATCATTTTCTTTGTCCACTCGTTCGTTGATTTTTTAAATCAGAAACATCGAGCATTGTTTTTATATGCTTTGTAAGTGTAAAAGTAAGTAAATGAATTAAAAATTGCTTTTGGGTTCACCACTTTTTAATATACACATACCAACATGTTTCGAAAGCGATGCAAATTTGTCTAATTGATGACAATTAGACAAATTTGAAATTTTAGAAATCAGAAAAAGCGTTAATAGGGAATTAAGTTAAATAAATAATCTCTTGAATTTATTTTCATATTAATATAAATAATAATAATAATTTCTTCTTTAATTTCTAATATAAATTTGTTGCTAAATGTTTTATAATAACTTTTTATAAAAATTTTTGATTCATTACTTACCCACTTTAATCAATTTTTGTTCATGTTTATAATTTGTCTATTTTTACATAATTGTGTTGCATGTTTATCATATGTCAATACTTGATATTATTGTTTTTTAGTATTCTATATATCTCTGATGAAGAAATCATCATTTTCGAAACATGTTGATGTTTTCATATTAATAAAGTGGTGAATACAAAAGTAATTTTTAATTCATTTAATAATAGTGATGCCACAATCGTTTAAAGAAATTGTTAACTAATTAAACATGTACGAGTCAAATGTTACCTATGCACTTAAACCAGCTGTTACAAAAACAGCTAATGTTGCATTACATATTAACGACATGAAGTGTAAATCATTAAGGACGATGGGATTTATTCACAGAATATGTGAACCATTCAAGAGCCTTCAATCAATTCTAACCCTTCGCAGCACCTTAATTAGAAGTAAACTTTAATACAGAAGTTATATTTGAAATTCTCATTACTACAAATACGAAAACTTTGTTGAATCTGTTCAAAATATTGAAAATGCTAAGAATGTTATATTTTAAATGTGGTTTATATGACCATCTTAGATCATACGATGTACGTCTTGAATATTTCAACACTAATTCAGTTAAAATTAGAAGGCAATTGATTGATTTAATATGTTTACACAAAATATTTCACGGTCATCTCGATACTACATTTTGTCTTAGCAGTATTGAAATAAATTTACCTGATTCCTAATGTTTAAGGCGCCATAGCACATTCCACCTGAAAACATTCAGAAATAATATCGCCTGCTTTAGTCATCCGTCTCAAATGTGTCGACTTATTATGTATTGAGTGAGTTTTTGTAATTTTATGTTTTGTGTATTCTTTATCCGATTATTTGTAATTTGTGTATATTAACTTTTTATAATTGAGTTTTTATAACTGGATTTTTCCCACGTAAGCAAATTACCCGCCGTTATGACTTACAACACAAATAAAAATTCTATATTTTTTCCAATGAGATGTCTTGTTTCAAATGAAATGTGTTGTAATACTGGAACAGAATTAAATATAAATCAATAACCTCGTTAATTTAATGAATACAACAAACACGAAAATGGACTTTCCCAGTATGTCACTGTTATGAGGATGATATTGCCTTTGTACGTGTCGGTGGTCATCTGAAAAATACATTGTAAAGATTAAATGTCGGGTAAAAAATTAAAGAGTTTTTATGAAAATATTCAGTTGTTCTAAAAACGCAGGTACCACCGGACAGCATGTTTTATAGCGAGTTCAAAGGGGGTTAATTTAAACATGCCCATGGCAGAAATAATAATTGTTTTTCTCCAAGCACAAACATCTCCAATTCTCTCTCACACGCCATAATAATGATATTTTCGTATCCCCGTTTTCCGCCGTATAACTTTTCACAAAAGTGTGTTTATTAATCGTCCGCAGTCAAAAATGTAAAATGAAAAAGTTTTTTTTAGACATGTTGGAGTGCTTCGTGAGCCGTCAGCGGGAGCCTCTTGTCAAACTTGATACAAATCAGAATAGACGATATAGCGTCAGTAGCTACTTGCTGCTTGCCACTGTGCTTTTACCAGTTATAGCTCTGATACGACTCACCCCAAGTACTTACTTTAAAATGGTAAGAATCTATGAGGGATGTGAGAGAAATAGATACCTAACCGAATTTCACCCGAACTATGTCTGTATAATTGATGGTTATTTTACAGAGTGGTGTCATGCAATAACATTAAAAAAAACGGTAATTTTCCTTTTATTTCTTTTATTAAAACCGATTAAAAATAACTATCCGATTTCATATTGTGCTCTTTCAAAATATTTTATTTTGTTTTAAAATATTAGAACCATATTTCTATTTTTGATTTTAAAACTCACAATGAAACCATATAATGATTTTTTAAATAATCCTTTTTTAATTTTTTTTATTTCTTATAAGTTGCATTACAGGTTTTTTTCAAAATATTTAATTAAATTATATTCTTCTTTGTATATATCAGAAAAGAGGAGTTTATAATAGGAGTATATAGATAAATATATTAGTTTTCTTTGTATATATCAGAAAAGAGGAGTTTATAATAGGAGTATATAGATAAATATATTTGTTTTCTTTGTATATATCAGGAAAGAGGAGTTTATAATAGGAGTATATAGATAAATATATTAGTTTTCTTTGTATATATCAGAAAAGAGGAGTTTATAATAGGAGTATATAGATAAATATATTTGTTTTCTTTGTATATATCAGAAAAGAGGAGTTTATAATAGGAGAATATAGATAAATATATTAGTTTTCTTTGTATATATCAGAAAAGAGGAGTTTATAATAGGAGTATATAGATAAATATATTTGTTTTCTTTGTATATATCAGAAAAGAGGAGTTTATAATAGGAGTATATAGATAAATATATTAGTTTTCTTTGTATATATCAGAAAAGAGGAGTTTATAATAGGAGTATATTGATAAATATATTTGTTTTCTTTGTATATATCAGAAAAGAGGAGTTTATAATAGGAGTATATAGATAAATATATTAGTTTTGCATTTGAGTCTTTTTAAAATCACGTGTTATAAATAGATTTCCATTTCTCACAAGTATGTAATATTCCAGATTTTCTTTACAGAGTTTTCTCTTATAAGAGAATTTTGCTTATATCTTCAACATTTGGTACTAGAAATAGTGTGAAAAGTGATTTCGTTGAGAAGGTGGAATTTTTTTTAAATGTTACTTTTATAGTCACATATTTTTATATTTTTTGTCGTAGTTATGTATGCATATGTGATGACAACATTAATTTAATATTTTGTGTTATTTTTTTATTCTTATTATCACTTATAACTTTAATAATATTTTTTTAAAGAAAATTAATAGATTCCTTGATTTCACATATTTTAAATTTTCACTTAAACCATTGAATTGAGATGAAATCTTTAATTAAGTTTTTTTGTAAATGCTAATAAATATCATCGATAAAAAAAATCGGTTAAACCTCGAGTTGATTTTTATTGCATTTTCCAGTCATTTTTTTTAAATCTGTTTTTAAATTTTTTACATTAGAAAAAAAGTATTTTAAATAAATTCCAACTCTTCATAGCCACTAAATAAATATAATATTATTAACAAATAATATTTAAGCAGTAACTCCAATATCATGCAATGTGCAGTGTTTTCTAATATTTGGACCTGTACTTTCAAAATTATATCATCTCAAGCTAAAATTTTATAAAACAACGTGCTAATCCGGAGTGACCTGCCAGGCCTGTATCTGTTCGCATATAATAAGATAAACCCTAGAAAGCAATATTTGTAGGTGGTTTTTCGAATAAACGGGGGCATACAAATAATCCAATTATAATTATTATTATTAAAAAAGGATTATAATATCCACGCACAGGCTTTGTGGGATTTTTTTATTCGCATATTTATAAATTATGATTTTCTTGTTTTTTTATGTACTGTTTCAAATGGTACTAATTTGTTTAAAAAAAAAATAATGTCCAGAATGAAATAATCCAAAGCATAATGTATCTACCGGTTATGTTATGATGTAGGTATATAAGTTGATTGTATCGTGTTTAAGATAATATATGAAGAAAAAAAAAATTTTTAGTCCGTATTAAAGGTCGGACCATTCAAATCAATCTTTGATATTTCTGTCTGTGTGTACTCCGAAATATTGGATTTCACATGAAATAAAACAGTATGATTAGAAAAGGCCAGATCGCACATACTAACTAGCTGTTTAAATTTAGCGAATACTCAGCCTATAAAAATATTTTTGTCTGCCGATAAGACGAATATCAATTACTATGTAAATGTTAATTACTGCTAATGTAATAATTTGATTTCGAGTTTGAATAAAATTGTTACGGGCACTGGGAGGGGCGCATTCTTATTAAGAAAACGATTTAATATTATTTTGTAATGACAATATACTCACGATTTTAATTATTATTGTGACATACATAAAACAAATTTATGAAATATCGAATACCGATATCGTCAATTGTTATCGAAGGTAGAAACAGGAGCAACAATCAGAATAATAAATGGATTAAAAATTACCTTATAATCAATATGGAGAATTTTGACGAGGAAAGCTTCGCTTTCGAAACACGTTGAAGTGTATATTTTAATAAAGTGGTTGCAAAGTAATTTTTAATTCATTTATTGATAATGACACGACAAAGTGAATACATTATAGAAATCAGATTAATTACCAAACTATACACTATATTTATCATGTATTGGATATTTTGTGTGTTACTCGTAACTCGTTGAAAGAACTGTATCTACTCCCACACAGAAAACAATACTTGACAGTCAAATTTGATTCCAACTTTTACGTGGGTAGTATCCGGAATCAAAAATACCCGGAAGACAGAAGGGCATTGGTGTGAAAGAAATAATGTGATTAGAAACAAGTGTTGCCTAGTAGATAGACAGGAAGATTACTATTTTGATAACTTATTTTAATACATTTAACATATAGGAACCCTTAATACGGGGTGGGCAAAAATTCTCTTTTGATTTAAAAAAAACTAACAATTTTTATGTTTCTGAAAAATTTTCTTTGTTGGTTTGTTTATTTTTATAAATATTATTATTTTTAATTGAACAGTCCTTTGACTTTTCCAAATGGAATACATGTCATATAATAGATGTAGATACAAAAGGCAGGACGTAAAACTTGGGAGATTACAATATGGAATAATACACCATTTCAGAGCGAACGAAAATGGTCACATTATTTTTGGAAAACCGCCGGTCGGTAATTGCCACTCAACGTACATAGCGGTAATTTTATGGAGTTCACTCTAACAGTCCCTACTGTTCGTGCGATGGTGGCCAAATTTGGCAAAAATGGCAAAATGCCAATAAAATTTCAAACGTCAAAAGTGTCAAAATATGCCAAAAATTTAAAAATGGAAAATGCCAAACATTGATACAAAATGCAATGAAACTAGCCAGTACGTGCATGAATTATAATGGTGGACACTTAAACGGTATTATTCTTTACGTCTAATGTAAAAAAAAAAATTAATTAAGCTTGGCCGAAATTAGAATGCGTCGAACAGACAGGTTAAACTCAGTCAGGTCTCTTCAAGACCCAGGTTTACTCCTTCCTATACTCTAAAAGACCCTCCAGACAATATCCCCAAAGATGATATAGGCCTTGAGGGAAATTATTTCCCTCAAAGCCTCCTGTGAACGTTATTGTAAAAACAAAAACAAAAAAGTTGCATTTTCGCTCGGCTTGGTTTGCGGAATTTTCTAACGGCCGTGACAAGCCGAGGAGCGGCAGAAAATAATTCGATATGCAAAATAAATTGACACCTCCCGAAAAGTACGCCCGGCGCCGGAGATTCCGCCAATTTCCGGCGGACAGGTGTGTCACTACTGATTTTTTTATTATTAAATATTAATCGTTTTAACACATTTAAAATTAAGTGTATTTCTTTAACAATTCTTTAGGAATAAGCCTATATCCAGGTTGAAATAACACAAAAATAAACAATTTCCAACATAATTTTTCAATATGGAGGGTGAATATGGGTATCAGCGCCTCGGAAACCTTTCGTTAGACGACCAACATCTCTGCGATAAGTTATTCCAAGTGATTCGCCGCGGCAGGTGACTTAGCAGGGGTTCCCTGGTTCATGGGGTGAGGTTTGTCCACGTCTTAGCGGCGGATTGCCCACCATGTTTGTGGTGGGCCAGCTTGGGAGATGCCAGTTGAGGGAGACTCCATGACCTCTCCATCCGGACTCTCTCGACTAATCGGTTTGCACCACTATGGGAGGGATCACTTCTGTACACCCTAACCCTTAGATTCATTCCTACCTTTTATACATTTTACTTCCAAGAACTTCCTCTACTTCCTTTCTTTAAAAAAACCCTTCATATAGCATCCCCAAAAATGACATATTCCCTGGGGGAAATCAGTTTCCTCGGGGCTCCCTGTATGGAAATAATGTACATGAAACAACAAAACAAATCAAATCTCATCCCAACAGAAAGGTGCCTTTCATATCGACCCCTTTTAATAATAAGGTTCCATCTGATATAGCAATGTCAAGAGATAATGTGCTCTATGGAAGGTACCTTTAAGATTCACTATCGCATAACATTGCTGTGTCATATGGAACCTTGTTACTCCAAGGTGTCGATATGACAATAATTAATGCAATAAATTAATTGCGTTAATGCATCGATTCACCCACCACAATATCGAAAACAAGATTAAAAGATTTTTTTCTGGTTCACAACTGAAGTCAAAAGGCCCCTGGCGTCTTTTATTAGCCAATTACCGCTTCAAAAATGTAAGGTAAGTGCTGGAATTATGAAATTTGTAGAGATTCATTCATTCAGAGATTCTAGGTCAAGGAATCACTTTTTAACTTGTAATAACGTATTTCCATGACCAATAATAATCATGATTTGAAATATTCATTTAGATTAATTGAAAATGGGAATACTATAGCGTGACCTAACCCAGGGACGAACCAGGTAGCAAAGATATTTAATTAAAAAATAAAATAAAACAATAACTTTGTTTAAATCACTTTTATTTATACTTTTGCCGACCGGGTTTCGCTAATATCGTAGCTTCTTCAGGGCAGTATACAACTAAACTATGAACTATGATATACATGTGTTATAGATTGATAAAAACAGGTGATTGACGGGCCAAGGGTGGGAGATCAGCAGGTACCTGAACGGGAAGGGTGTGTACTTTGTTTATTGGGAATAATTTAAGAATTGGATTTTATTTAAATTTATTTGATTATTTTAAGCCTACTATTTGTGTTTTTGGCTTTCCTTATTTCTAACGCTTCTAAGTTATCTAGTCGAATGCCTATTACATTTTTATGTAGTAAACTAGAGCCTGTATTTTTATTGAATGTGTGGTCTGTTTCTAAGAGATAGTTGGCAAATTCTGAGAACCCATTATTATTGAGACGTCTTAAGTGTTCTTTTACCCGGATATTAACATTACGCGATGTTTTGCCTACGTAAAATGCGGGGCAATCGTTGCATTGAAATGAATAAATGGCCACGAGTTTAGTTTATAAATAGGAAATATGAAAACTTGTAAAAATTTATTAAAATATACTAAATAAAATTAATAAGAAATATTTGTTTTGAGCATCTATTAACATATAAATTTAATATCTTGAATTCTGTAAAATATGTATATATGTTCTGGTATCAAGAATCTAACAAAAATTATCTATCCTGACAAAAAAATGCAGTAAAGTGTTTTCATTATTTGACAATTATTTCAATAATGATTAATATCATAATTCAAGATTTAAAAAAGTTATTACAACAAGAGATTAAGAAAATATTTCGCTTTACTAGAAACAAAATATGTGTCGAATAATGAACAATGAATTTTTTAATGTTTGGCCTCGTGATGTTGTATTTTCTAAGCCCTGCTCCACATACCACGTTAGGCCATCATACATCGTGCTATAGGCCTTATCAGGGTTGTCACAATGGCCAGCATTGTGCATAGAATGCTTTCAACAGGGTGTTCTCAAAGGTCCCCGCACAAATTATTTTTAATAATTTGAACAGCACGAAAATCAGTGATATCCACAAAAATCATGTTTTATCGTTTCTTTCATCGAGGGAGAGTTGATGTCTTTTCTAGATAGAAACAATTTCTTTTTATAAACAATAATTATTTACCTGAAACACTCACCCAAATTGAAAAAACCTTCCGAGCAAAGATAAATGTCGCCGGCGGGACTCGAACCCACACCCTTCTAATATCCGGTCAGATGCTCTACCATTGAGCTACGTCGGCTTATCGCAAACCCGCCAAGTTAATCAATATATACTAGTGTTTCATTCAATAATTACGGGTTTTTATTATATTTCACCTGTAAACAACCAACTTTATTAGTATGAGGAAGCCTTGTAACGGCTAAATCCCTCAATAGGCGGCGTCGAGACAAATTATGTCTTCATTTTATTGGTGAAAAATATTTTGACTTATCAAATATTTATTAATTGATAAACTAATTAATACCCTAAACTAATTGTTACCCTTTGCGCTATGCACAAAAATCTTGTCTTAAAAACTTTAGTTTATCAATTAAGAAACAATTTCATTTATCAATTATGTATATTTCACAGGAAAGTAATAATTTACTCTTCTTATTAAGCTTCCACTTGTAGCATGTTTGATACATATTATTATCATTAGTTTTGTTTGAATCATTAATATGTAAATGTTTACTTATTTGTACTATTTGTTATTCATAAGGCTTGTTTTTGTAAATTTTTCATCATTTCTCATTTTTGTAATGTATTTTGATTTCTGAAATATGTCAGTCAATGTACGACTGTTTAAGCAAACGATGAAAAATAAAAATAAAAAATAATTTAATATAATTAATAAAAAACACACCACACAATAATGATACAACATAATAATTATATATTTATTGAAGAAATAGTAATTTTTAATGTTATAAGAATAAAGAAAAAATAATTTAAAAAACCAAAAATTTCTAAAGTTTACTGGAATTTTTCTTTATTATTTTTTCAGCCCCCTCTATAAGACAGTAATCGCGTTGCAGATTGTGTGCGACCCCGTCGTTCACCGCGCGCAGCACAGCGTACCAACACTATACAGGCGGTAAAGCGCGCACCTATACTATACAGTATCATTATACACGGCGACAGTATCAATAGCGTCCCTAATCACCTGGATGTAATCCGCGCGGGAGATACGGCACGACGCGGCGCGGCACGGCCCTGGAAATCGTCTAGTGTGAAAGCGGCTTTTTGGAACATATTGCTGTTTTAAAAATTACAAATTCAAAATTTCGTTTTTGGAATTTCTCGATGATTTCAAAATAAAATCAAGCGCATAAGACTGTGAAATGATTTCATAGCAGTAAATCGGGTTTTTGCATAAGTTTTTATAATCTGCTTACACTTAAAGTACGGAAAAGGCATGTCAAAGCTCAGTAGGTTGGAACATAATGCTTTTACGAATGTTTAAACCCAGTTTTATGTCAAATGCTTTGTTCGCAAAGAACACGGGAAAGAAATATAAACAAGGTGTACATACAATACATAGTGAAGAGTGTCGATTTAAGTATATTGAGTATACCAAAGAAATATTAATGAAAATAAAACAATAACTTTCTTTATAATCACAAGATTTATTTAATTTTATTAGGACCGACCGGTTTCGCTTAATATAAGCATCATGAGGGTACAAAATTAAACTGATCAAAAATACATAGTGTGTGTTTATATATACAAAATAGAATAAGAAAGAATATAATAAAGAACAAAAAGAAAAAATGAGTTAGCATGAAATAGAAATCTGACATAAAAACAGAGAGACAGAGACAGAAGTGTACGTAATGGAATACCAAAGAATACCTGAACAGGTGATTATGGGATAATGGGAAATTTTACGAGATTATGGGAAATATACCTAATATTGGTCTATTAGACACATTTAGTTGATTATTAAGAATTTTGTTTTTGGTTTTAACTGCTTTTAAATTATTTAATCTGTTTCCATGGCCATTTTTATGAAGAATATTAGCACCGGTGCTTTGAATGAATGTATGTTCTTTATCAATAAGGTGATTGTAGAATTCCGAAAAGCCAGTATTATTGAAGCAAATAAGATGTTCTTTAATTCCAATATTTTAAATTATTTAAATAATTAAGACTTATTTTGTATAAACCACTGTTTAGTAAATACGAGTATATATCAATTTATCACTTGTAGCAAACACTTTGTAGGTATGCATAATTATAAATTAAAATAAAATAACTCAGTTTGAATACTATTTTTTATTTTTATATGTTAACCAACCGGTTTCAGTTCAGTCTGAACCTTCATCAGGGTTATACACAAATATATTAAATCAATTACAGAGTTACAGGGATACTTATAGGTAATTTAGAAGAGGGAGACAGAACATCAAATATGTTGGTGGGTGGGGGGTGGGGGCGAGTTAGGAGGGAGGGAGTGGCTAAAAATAGGTGTAGGGAAGGGAAATACATTTAAAATGGGACTATTTGATAAATCTAATTGTTTATTTAATAAATTGATTTTATTTACCTTTGAGGATTTTTTTTTTGATTTCGAGAGCTTCTAAATTAATTAATTTTCATTGTGTTCTTTTGTTGTTACTAGGAGTGCGACATTTAAAAGATTAGTCTTCTTCTTCTTCGTATGCTGAAGCTCATAGTGGGAGGCTGGGGTTATTCAACCAGTTGGTGGCATCGGGTCACTTGGTTTAGCGATGTGTCATAGGGAAATTAATTAAGGGGATATTCTTCTACGATGTGCTGTAGTTTAAATGTGTTCATGTTCAAAAAGTTCAGAATCCTTCAGGCTCCATTATGCATCCTATACGCACAATGGCTGTGACTGCATCGGATACGGTTTAATGAGGACCACGTCTTCCGAGGGAGAAAGAACTCTGGCAATTTAATAGTAGGGTCTACAACAACATGCTTGTTTTTCGTGTCTGAGGTCTGCCACTGACTTCGCTACGACTTTTTCAGGGGAGTATAGTGATATATATTTATATATATATTTTTTTTATATGAATATCGCACAAGAGTCTCAACTGCTCCCAACCGTCTGAAGCCAGTGAGACTATGGCATCCCCAATTGGGGAATGTTGTTAGGCTGAAGGTATTGGGGACTGGAAGGAAAAGGGGAAAAGGAAAAAGGAAGGTGGGGAAATACTTGGTTATTCAGATCTGGTCACCAAACACAGCTAAAAGCCATTTCAAGCCACGTTTCAAATCTGAAAGGTGGTCTTTCACCAATGCTATACTGAGAGTTTCTTCCACTCTGGAACATGCGGAAATATACCATATATTATTTTTAAATGAATTAATTGTGAAACAACACAAATTAATTAAAATTTACTTGCACACGCCGGGGTTTGAACCCGCGACCTTCGGATCCTTAGTCGAGAGCCTTACCCCTTGACCATGGAGGCCGTCAATATAAGCAGTCTTTCGCCTTCAGTCCTAAAAGGTTTCCTGGACGTCATGCGGCTGGCCGGGAGGTTTGCAAGGTCATCTTGAAGCTCAGTGGAGTTTCACAGTTCAAAAATAGTTAAAAAATTTGGTACATTTTTAACCGCATTTTGGCTAGCTCCCATGTTGTAAAAACGCGGTTACTTTATTTTTGTTTCAGAAAAGTTTGATTAAAATAACCTTAGCAAAAATATTTTATTTTTTTGGGACCGTAAAACATTTCAATTTTTTATATTCCAGATTTTAATAAAATATTTTATAATACTTTTCCATTAGAAGCATTTGCTTGTGGATGGAAGATGAGTGTAGATTAGTTATTAATAGTAAAGTAATATAATATATGGTAAATGTACATGTCTTGTAATAAGTACATTCAAGTTTGATTAAGGTATAAAATAATGTTCGGTATAAAAATACATTCATATCGTGACTAAAATAATGTATTTAAAAAGAGATGTAAATTATTTAAAAAAATTACTTTGTATTTACCACTTTATTAATAAACACAGATAACATGCTTCGAAAGCGATGGTTTCTTCATCACGAATATATAGAATACTATATAGCTATATCTAATACTATAAGCATCGCATTCGAAACGTGACGATATCTGTGTATATTAAGTGGTAAATACAAAGTATTTTTTTAATTAATTTATTAATAATGACCCCACAAAGTGAATACTAATCTTTTGAAGAAATTACAAATATATGTATTTAGAATGAGAATGATAAAAAAAAAGTTATGGAAAACAAGTACAGTATAGAATATTTTTAAGGTTAATTCGATTAAAAACACACTTTTTGTAAAGCTTGCCTTAAAAATATTTCTTGACGGAGTCAAATATGTATTTGGATTTTATCATTAATGCTTCTGACCTCTTCCGGTAGTCGATTGAAAAAAAAATCGTCCTCTATAGGCATAATATATTTATATAAAGTTCTTGATAGCTATAATATATTTATATAAAGTCCTCGATAGGTATAATATATTTATATAAAGTCCTTGATAAGTATCATATATTTATATAAAGTCCCTGATAAGTATAATATATTTATATAAAGTCCTTGATAGGCATAATATATTTATATAAAGTCCTTGATAGGTATAATATATTTATATAAAGTCCTTGATAGGTATAATATATTTATATAAAGTCCTTGATATTTATAATGTACTTATATAAAGTCTTTATCGAATTGTTAAATAAATGGAAACAACGATTTGTATCACCAAAAATTATGCACCTTCAATATTTTAACAATTTTAAGGAACTAATTCCTTATCCATTCTGTTGACAGCTAACAGCATGAATTTTGTTTTTGGTTAGATTCAAAGCACGTGATAATTCGGCACCGCCACGCCGCGCTAAGTCAGCGTCCGAGCTCTCAGCGGCCGGCGGGGGCGGCCCATCCATCACTGTCAAGCGGCGCATGCAAATAATTTGCCAAAACACCAATAAAACGCCCGCAACTCACAAACTACATACTCGTACATACAGACATACTTTAATTTTAGTTTTAATCAACTAAACACCGCCGCCCGTATTTTCATGGAAAGCAGTAAATGCATTTATTTTCCATACTCAATATTTTTTAAATTTATTGTGAACTAGCTGATATGTACCCGGTTACTCGGATTTTTTTTTAAAGAATGATGTTATGAAGTTGCGAATTCTGCTTGTCGTTTGGGTGCTAAAATTGATTTAACAGCTAAAGTAATGTCGTGTGACGACTATTACAATCTCTAAACAAAGAAACATTTATTTTAAAATTTTACTTCTTTCTAACACTTATGTTGTTTTAGTGTTTTTAATTTTGAAAATATTCTACCCAAACAAACCTTCTTTTTTAATATGTAATCTGCGGCTAACCACAATGGTGTATCTATTCCGGGTTCAATGTTTTTCATACTATTTTTAAAACGTTATAGTTACAGTTTTACATGTTGGATTTTATTCAAACTTCTCTCTAAACCTTCCCGGCACTAATAAGAAACTGTACCATTTTCAGCAAAACCGGTTGAATGTGTGGTTATACATATGTTTTATTTATGAAGCTAACAAGATAAAGAAAAACAAAATATGAACGAAGGGGGGAGAGGAAGGGGAAGATAGGATCGGGACAGGAGATGATCTTGACATACAAACAAATGCAGAAACATACTTACCTGGAACGTCACTTCAGATTAACAAGTTATATTTTAAAGTTTTAGATTGGGAAAATATGATTTTGCACGTACAGGACACAGTATCAGAAAACACCGCACATTGCATGATATTTATTTACTCATCAGTTTAAGAAATAAAAACATTGGTCACTCATCTCACTAGGACAGTCCTGTGTTGAGATGAGCGGCAACACAATTTAGTGAAACTATATATAAAAACCAATAACTACAACACCGAAGTTAATTAAAGTACTTACAGTAAATTTGGTAGTACATTTATAGATGACGACAATAACAATTTTCATTGCAACCCAAATAAGTATCACAAAGTATCTGGTGGCTTCAATTAGCCACAATCATATTTTTTGTTAAGAAGAAATAGTAATAAGTAAATAATTTGTAAAAAAAAATAAGTACATAATAATCAATAAATAGTACATAATAATAAAAATAGGTTAAAAATAATAAGTAAATATTAATAAGTACATAATAATAAAAATATGTTAAAAATAATAAGTAAATAGTAATAAGTACTTAATAATAAAAATAGGTTTAAAATAATAAGCAAATATTCATAAGCAATGGGTATATAATGTTAGGTAAAAAGTAATAAGTAAGTAATAACGATAATATCGAACATTCATAAGGTTTCAATACCGATTACAACACAGGGGATAACATATTGCAGTTACTATTTTATTCTTATTTTTTTATTTATATTACATTACTTAAAAGGTGAGTTTCATAAGAAGAGTCGGTATATATTTATTTAGATTTTTTTGTTTGTTTTAAACGCCCAGTGGGTTTTCACATTAATTTTGCATCTTTAAATAAATAGTACTTAAGAAATGAATAATAGAAAAATAAAAATTGCAATTCATAAAAAACACAAGAAATATAAATAGAAGAAACAATAATAAATACAGTGATGAGGAATTTTTACAGGAAAAACAACAGAAGGTTTATGCATGTGGTTGGAATAAGTATATATGGTCCACAAAATTCACAAAAGTAACATTAAATACGTCAATGTCACCTAAGTATTCATTTTCCATAATGTTAAACCGCTATATCGAGGAATGGGTAATGGTGTTGTGCTTAGGTATAGTGCAATTTTTCTAATGAGCATGCGTAGGTTTGTGAGTTGCAGGGGTTCGGAACATTCCAATTTGGAGTTTAGTATTTTAAACAAAAAAGTTAAATCGTTTATTTTACGTCTATCGTTTAATGCATGTATTTTTAGGATATTTAATAAGAAAAGAAAATTTATGTAATCCATTGTGATATTTAATTTAAAATACGATGAATTTTTTTTTATTCGCTCAGTGTTATTAATATGAATTTTTGCAAAAGGGAGACGAAATTACCGAGTTGTATTCAATGAGGCTCCTGACTAGAAATACGTATGATAGTTAAAAAACTTCTATGGAACTAAAGTTTTTGGTTGTTCTTAAAATTAAGCCTTGTTGTACGAGACGTGTAGGCCCGCATAAGGGACTGTAAATATTTAGGCACCGGCACACAGGGACGCATCACTATTGTGATTCGCCAGCCCTCCTGAGAAAGGTGTTTGGTAGTTTCCAAGTGGGAATGTCGTCGCCCGGAGCGTACTTGATTTGTAGCACCGGCCAGAATGCTCGATCGCTTGAGGTGGTGTCAGTTGTCAAAAACAAACCACTAATCCAAAATGGCTGTAATGCTAACATATGATAAACATATGTGTACCAACATAACAAAAAAAAATCGATAATCGAATGTACACAGCCCGCGAAAATTCAAAATTCACCTTTTCTTTTGAACACACCTCGTAGATCTATCATTTCTGTGATTCTTTCGAAAACTTTGTTGTTAATTTGAAATACAAATATTTTTTATTCAATTTTAGGATTGGAGAACCAATTTTTTGGTGTTGATAGGATCTTACTTAGAAAAAAATCATAACCGATCATTTTAGCTCTTCTGAAAACTTTTGTATAAACTTTTACGTTGACATACCTACATACCAAAAGTATCAAGAATTTTTTTTCACACAATTTATTGCCTATAAACGTACAAACAATTAATATTCTTCATAATACGCCCCTTGGGCGTCAATACACTTTTGGTAGCGTTTCTTCTACTCTTGGAAGGCACCCTGGAAGGCAGAAGACGGAACCCCCTTATGGTACTGCGTCGAAGCGGTTTTAACTCCATCTAAAGTCTCCAAATGCCGTCCCTTTAGGCTTCGCTTGATGCGGGGAAACAAAAAGAAGTCCGGTGGTGCAAAAACAAAAAGAAGTCGGGACTGTACGGCGGTTGCGGCAGTGCCGCCACGCAATGCTTAGCGAGGAACTCCTGGACGACGAGAGCTGAGTGTGAGGGGGATTGTCGTGATCCAAAATCCAGATGTTGGCGATCTCCTTTCGAACGCGGTGAATCCTTTCGAGCAACCGTTTAAGGACGGACACTCAGAGTGTAACACTTCCATCACTTTCGTGACGTTATCATCAGGTTTGGAAGTTGACAGTCGTCCAACGCGCACATCGTCTTCAATTCATTCCCGGCCGTTTTGAAATTGTTTGTGCCTCTCCTAAACCCTTGCTTGTGGCTTCATCTCTGAAGGCTTCCCGAATCATGGCCAGGGTCTCGAAACCGGTTTTTTTTCAGCCGAATGCAGAATTTGATGGCTGCCCGCTGCTCCAGCAAACGTTGCATCTTGATTTCTGACGCGACGACAAAACACACTTTGCGAGGATCACTGTGCTAGCTCTACCATTGATCGGAGAGGACTGATTTGGTAGCTGCGATTCTCCCCTACCATTCCCACCACTCGGCCCATCCCGCTACCCCTTTTAGCGCAGTCAGGAATTTTTTTATCAATACTTTTGCGACAGACCCTGTAAAAGTAATAACTATGAAAAACATAAAAAAAAAACTCAAAAACGAATTGGACCAAATATAATACTAAAATACGTATGTAGGAACTCACACTTTAATATGCATTAATAATGAAATTGTGCGTAAATGAAGTAAAAAAAAAAAGAGGCAAATAACTTAATTCATCAACGCTACTTTGCATGTTCAATCTAACCCAGAGGAATTTTGATGAAAGGCGAAACAGAGAACATCGTTTTTCATGGCTTCGTAAACTATGCGACTAATATCTCGTAAGTCCAGTTCCGAGTTTTTTACAGGCTGTAGGCAGCAAGATGAAGATATCCCTGATGATAGTATTTTTTCGTCTTCAGTAGGAGAAGGTACAAGAAGAGGGAAACATGTATTTTACAACGTTCATATATCTACATATTTAAAAAATATAAAAAATGAACGATTTTCTTTAATCCAACACGTGATATTCCTTTTTTATTTGTTATCGTCGTTGATGTGGTTTTTTAAATCGTGCTCCACGAATCATGAGTTTTAATTACGTATACGATGTAAAGTAGGTAAGAAGTATTTTTTCTTATAGTTTAAGCACTTCCACATAATTTTAATTTCTGTTTACATGATTAAGTGGGTTACACGTGTACGCAAAATCAACTCATCTATTGCTAATTTCTGGCAAAAGTTCAACGCTTCGATCGTAACGATAATTAATAGGAGGTATCCGGAAAATAAAACACATTTTTGATTACTTGTTTGAAGCGCTGATTTTAAGAATCATTCCGAATAATAAAATACAAAAAATTCCGTTCATATCGAAAATACATATTTATTATTTTCTTCTAAAACAGTCGATCATAAATAATGTAATCGGCAAGTATAATTAAGATTAAAATGGCTCGGTTAGCAAGAATGTTCCAGGTCTAGCATGGCTACGATATTTATGTTAGGCCAGAAATTGTTAAATCGCCTTGATTGGACAAGATTGGGGTTGGGCTAGGAAATAGTATATTACCTGGAAAGGAAAATATAGATTACCTAAAACTAACTACACTTCTTGCTTTATTCACATTCATACATCGTCTCATATTTTCTCTTCTATTATTCCGACTCAAGTATTTGATTCACTTGATCGTGCCATGTTTTCCTCGGGCGTCCCCTACCTACCTAATTAATTGATTACCTACCTAACTTAAACCGGGAAAATGTAGGTTACCTGATTTGGACCAGGTTAAGCAAGGTTTCTTAAATTTGGCCAAGAAAAACAAGAAGAGTTAGGTTACCTAATGCCCATGTTGAGTCAGTTACGGTTTGGTTTGGCTAAGTGAGATGTGGTTACCTGATTTAGGAGAGAAAATATTAAGATGGCAAGATGAAATAAAGTGCCCTGTCTCAAATAACCTTAACGTACCATCTATTTTATACATTAAACAAGAAAACAAACGCTTCAGCAAATTTAAAAATTTCCCGTGTTATCCAAATATTCGATAATCTTTGTGCTGACGCAAATCTCGACATATTTTTTTGCTCTATACCGTCATTAAATTTAAGGAAAATATTATTCGTAATATTAAAAACATTCACATACCGTCATGACTAACCCGACATACCGATTTCTTTCATTTGCCCGCATGTAGGACCAATCTTAGTATAAATTCTCCAATTCCAATATAACGCACTATTTCTAAATATCGAACCGAAGTAATACGTACGACCATAGATCTTGTTAGATTCATAAATAAATGTATGTAACCACTGCTAGCACAAGAAACTTCGTTTGTATATTTATATTTGTAATAAAATCTATTCTTACAAATAAATAAATATATAGATATCAATGCGCAATCATAACTCTCCACTATATTGCACAATTCAGACAAATAGGTACACATGCACACACACACACACACACACACACACACACACACACACACACACACACACACACACACACACACACACACACACACAAACAAACACACACACACACACACACACACAGGCATTAAAACTTATACACTCTGCACATTTTCCATATACCGTTTTATCTTTACCATGTATCAAACTCTAGGATAGTGTACTAACCCCGCTCGTTAAAATGTATATAATCACTCACCAGAGATTCCATAGAAAAATGTCATTGGTACCGATTCTTGTAATAATTTTCTAAAACTTTGTAATTTTTACACCACTCATTTGATACATGCACTGTTTGTTTCTAAAATAAGAAAAAGTTAGGTCACACAGGTTGAACTAGTAAAGTCAGGTTACCTTGGTTCAACCAGTTTGAGCTAGTTTACCTAAATAATAATGGGTATCCGGTAAATTCACCGCGGAAGTTTCACGGTGGGAAGTTTCAAGTTCACCGCCCACAATTCAACACCTTGAAAATTATTATAATTTTGTATAGTAACTCCACACGGGAGACCCTGAAGGAAATAATTTCCCTCAAGGCCTATATCATCTTTGGGGATGCTGTGTGTTTGCCAATATATGGAAGTGTGTTTTTTGGCTGATATAATTTAGTAAATATAAATAGCCAAGTATTGAGGGATGTTGGAGAAGGATTATTGATAAACGAAATAATGATAACATTATTACTCAATACGATAAACATAATATTTTTAAGGATAAAAATATTTTATATCCACTTTTTAAATTTACACAGGCTTAACATTTGGTTCCATGATAGTCGATCCCCCAACAGTTGATTCCTCGACAGTTGGCCCTCCGACAGTTGAGGTTACCCACCACTTTATCACCCCAGTATGTGTAACTTATGGTTACTCCTTCGGGGTGAACGTCAAGGACTTTTTAGTCGTACGAAGCTAAAGTTGTCAATTATTCTAAACCCTCAAGTGTTCCAGCATATCGTTTGCTTAGAAGGGGGTTAGTATAAACACATATCCGAGATTGGTTGGTACATTATAGTTACACGACAGTTGGCCCCCCGTCAATTGATCCCCCCGACAGTTGATCCCCCGTACATTGTGTGCGGTTAATTTTCCCCACCGTGAATTTTCCACGCTGATTAGTGGGTAGTCAATTTTTCTGGAACTGATAAAATCTAAGTTTACCTAAGCATTAAAAGTAATGCAAGTTAAATGATCTGTTAATGTAAATCAGATAACGCTATTTACGATTTGTCGGGTACATTAAATGGAATTGTATTTACAGCAACAAAACTGAACATAAAACAAAGATTACTGCAGCCAGCGATGGCCGTTTGATTGTCAAGAAGGTTATCTCCATATATCTATAAAATGAAGAGTAAGCAAGCGATAAACTGTTCTCGGAAGACATAACATTAAAATAACAATAAATAATTGGCACTTGTATGTGCGATTTGCCTGTTTTTTTGTTCAATGTCTATAACTGTTATCATTTGTTTTACTACATTAAAAGCCAAGTTCATAAAACAGTTTTATGCCCTACCGCTTTATATGCGCCATCTACACTGGGAGAGAGAGATACTTACAACTTAGCTATTCGTACATGCGGACGGGTGTCTTTTGGGGTGTTTCACGTGCATTTCAATAGAACTTAAATAAAAAAAATTGCTGTTAGTACCGCACAATATTCCGACTGCCTGGAGCCATGGCATCCCCAAATTAATGTGATAACTTGTATAAGCGCTATTAATTTTTAGAATTTGTCTGTCTAAAGCATTTATTATTGAAGCAAAAAGTTTACGTATATGAAAAAAATACCCTTTTTGAGAAAGAAAGAAACCTGACAATACCCTTAACATATTTGAAAATCTCTGATTACCATAACAGCAAGCGGAAGATGTTGCTTGTCTCGCTATGAAGGCCATCCGAGGAATTGAACTCACGACGCCTGCGCGGAAGCCAGACGCGATGCCAACTCAGCCACTGACCGGTCTTATTGAATAAATAATTCATGACGTATAAAGGATATCACATATAAAAAATTCTTAAACAAATGTGAAAAGATATGTAATGATCATGTTAAAAACAATCGCCTCTATCGACGATTTCATTGGAATGGAGAAAAGTTGCATTTCATCCTTTATGCCTAGCCAGGTATGTATGAATATACCTTTATTGGTAAAAGTGTTGAGCTGACAAAGTTTTTTGAAAGTTAATATCACATGAGCGATCCAACTGTCCGGAGCCAGTAGGACTAAGGCATTCCCAATTTTTTTTAAATTTTTATATGAATACCTTACAAGAGTCCCAACTGCTCCCAACCAGCTGGAGCTAGTGAGACTATGGCATCCCCAATTGGGGAATGTTGTTAGGCAGAAGGTATTGGGGAGAGGAAGAAGGGGAAGTAAAAGGTGGGGAAATACCTGGCTATTCAGAACTGGTCACCAAACACGGCTAAAAGCCATTTCAAGCAACGTTTCAATTCTGAATGGTGGTCTTTCACCAGGTCGATACTGAGAGTATCTTCCACTCTGGAACATGCGCAAATATTCTATATTTTATTTTTAAATTAATTAATTGTGAAACAGCACAAGTTAATTAAATAAAATTACTTGCCCACGCCGGGATTTGAACCTGCGACCTTCGGATTCGTAGTCGAGAGCCTTACCCCTCGACCATGGAATCCGTCAAATGAGGTATGTTATGAGACTGACGGGAGTGGAGAGGCAAGGTAATGTAAAATAGTTAGTTTGGAAACTACCTGGCTATTCAGGTCTAGTCACTAAACAGAAAATCGATCCCGAATGGTAATATTACTCGTGAAAGTATATATGTGAAAAAACTTACACATAGAAATTTATTTCGAACCTGCAACATCTAGATTCGTAGTTGTATCTTAACTTGTTAATTAGAAGAAGAAAAAATAACATTTGTTTTTCTTTCCAAAGTATTTGGAAAACATAATATCGACATGGCACACTTTCCCGGTAGTTCCTTCCGGCGCCGGAACCACAAAAGGCAACTGTTTAGTATTCAGTTCGCCTACCACTTTAAGTGCCATTGGGTATATCAAAAATTGTGCCACAATATATTATTGATTCCCGTTCACGTATTCAGAGGAGTAATAACGATATGATGTGATAATTTATTTAAACCTTAGTATAAAAGCGTCTTTTGATTTCCACTATGTTTATACGCGTAATTATCACCTTGAATGGAGGCACGGAAAACATGGTGGAAAAGTTACTGGGAGAATAAAATAACCTCACCTGCATGAGAAACTGAAGAACGTTAAAAGAACTGAATTGATTATTACTACATTGATATGCTTGGTGTAACCTTAAGTGACCAGTTCAGGTACGGCGGCTCCATCGAAGCCAGAGTAAAGTTAGCCTCTCAGAAGCTGCGCGTATTGTACAGAGCACGCAGATACTTTAATAGCACACAACTGCTAACCCTTTACAAATCACAAGTGCGCCCCACTGAAGAATTTGGTAACCACCTCTGGTTGGGAGCCCCAAAATATCTAAAAAAAACCTTGAGTTTGTGCAGAAACGGGCGGTCCGTTTGATAGATTCGCCTATCTTTACAAACGAATTGAAGAATTTTTTGGAGCACAGACATCAGGTGGGAATGCTGTCCTTATTCTACCGGTATTTTAATGGAAGACGGTCTGAGGAACTAGCGTCATTGATCCCTTCGGTATCGGTGCATAGTCGGGAAACACACCAAACGCGCGCCCAACATTTGCACACGGTTGACATTTGTCAGATGAGAACGGGTCGCTTCTACAACTCGTTCTTGTGTTCAACAGCTCGGCTGTGGAATGATCTGCCGGCCTCCGTATTTCATCCCGTTTTACGTACATTATATTAAAAAAATAATAATAATAAATAGGGGTGGGCAGCGTGAGAATAACCGAATGGTGTCTGGTGATAATCGCAATTTAATTATAATCGAAATGGCAGTCGTTGAAACGGAATAATTGTTTCCTCTTGTGTTTGTAATATTTTCAGTATGTTTGCACTATACTTTATATATGAATTAATTTTGAACATTTAGGACCGCATTAATTTTTTCACGTATCTGAAGGGTGAATTGTTATTTTTTATTTCGTTATTTTGAATAATTTTGTTATTTTGTCACAGAACTGCAATCTATTCTGCAATAGCTTAAAATCATGATACTTGTAAGCTTTTATACTAAAAGCATTTCCAAACAAATACACATATAAAAGTATTCACAACTAATAAATAATTCGGAAAAATGTTCGGCATATAATTATGTTTTGTACTATTGATTCGTTTATTACGAAAATTAATAAAAACGAGTTCAAATAATTTTGAAATATTTGATTGACCAACAAAATGATCTATATTAATCTTTAAGGTTTATCTGATCAATTTGGAACGTATAATGATCGAATTTCGCACTATAAACTGCAATCTCTGTCAATCAGAAGTAAACTTACTGATGTATTCCTTTCGCACAAAATTATGGATGCATCAATTGATAAACCAAACATTGTATCAAAAATCAATATTAATACACCAACGAGAAAATCAACAAGGAGGATAAAAAACATTTTTTTACATTAAAAAATATCATACAAATGCGAGATATATCTCTCCTTTAACGCGGATATTAAGTAATTACAATACTACGAGTATATACTGCCCTAATAATGAAATAGACATTTTTAATGACACAATTAATCAATTTAAAAAAAGTTTTTACAATGCCCTTCATTAAGTACAAAAACAGTGTACCATCAGCACAGGTGACAATAAGGTGTTAGTTTATACATCTACTTTATAATATGTTTTTGACCTTCTTTGTCATTATTATTATCATTTTTGCGAAATAATTTTTGTTGTTCTTTATTGCACTTATTGATTATTATTGCTATAAAAACATTCATGTAAGTAAGTTTTGGGCATATTGGCTGTGTTATATGTACTAAAATAAATTAAAAAATAAAATCAAAATTAATTTGTATGGGGTTTAAAAAAATGTTTATAATTTTACTTCTTGGGTAGAACTTTTGGCTTGTAGTTATGGTTACTACACATGCAGCTCCCTTTAGATGATTTTTCACAAAAAGCGGCGTTATGCAAGTCAGCCAAATATTTTTATTATTTTGTTATTATTAATAAAAATATGTATGGCTTGATATTTAATAAAGTGAAATTAAATTTATGCATTACTATGACAATTACAAACTGCTAAATATGTCTTTTAAATTTCGTTCCTCGTATTCAAATTTGACAGTTCGTTTTAAAGAAAAAAGAAAAAAAAAGTAATCATTTTTTTATTTGTATTTTTGTCCTATAAAAAATATTTTTTTAATGGAATTAATAAGAATTATTTTGTTTACACTACTGTTTATAATAAAAATATCAACATGTTTTGGAAGCAAAGCTGTGTATACTGTGTATCCCCATGATGTCATAGATTAATTATAAATCTATTGAAGAAATTATTTTTATTTTTTAATTTGTTATTCATTAGCATCTAACATGGTTATTTCGATACAGAAAATTCATAAATACGTAGAATCTCATTTTCCCGTATTTTCCTGTTTTGGCATAGCGTTAAATAATAATAAAAGTTTAAATATAAAATTGTCTTAAGATGTGATAAAAAAACATCCTCTTTTGGAAAGTACCACTAATTTCTGAATACCATTTGGTGAAAGTGAAAAAAATGCACTTGGACTATTGTGCTTTTTTAAAAATTACAATAATCATCTTGATATTAATTTAAAGCGTTTTAAATGGTCGCAACTCCCTCATATTTTGCCTAAATGTCAGACTGTATCGTAAATTATAATACGTACGTACCAACTGCCCAGGAAGTACAAGACTCTCTTCCTCAATACAAGCATACGATGTACCTTTTTATAATAATATTTCGAGGTGTTAAAACACCTTTATAAGATTTCGCTAAGATGAAGAAGTAATGTTTAAATTCCCGTTATTCCAGAAAACATTACATTTTACACTTCCTAGCGGCGCCGCGTGCTCACTCCGCTTACACGAAACCGATAAATCAAAAGGAAATCCGTACACATTTTGCATAATATCTTTGTTCACGGTGGCCATAGAGCGTGAAAGTCAGTGCATTTTATGATCACACATCTTCGTATTCTAACTGAATACGTAATGCTCGGAAAACAATAGGATTTCTTCCGTAGGACACGAGACATCCTTCGTAAGGTTCAATGATTTGAAGACGAGAAGTATCCACTAGTATAACTCCGCTACGAAACAATCATTTCGCGAAACAATCGCCTATTGTCAGGAGTGGTGATATTAAATAACCACACATTTAAATACTACGCATAATCGACAGGAGACATCTGACTGTCATAAATTAAAAAAAATATGTTTGAATATTGACGGATTATTAATGCCATATAAGTGTCAATTTTGTCATTTTTAAAAATAATATCTCAAAAGTTACGTATCTTGCAAAGAAAACAATAACTGCATCAAAATTTAAAAAAAAAATATATATATATACTCTTCGGTAGCTCAAAACCCTGAAAATAGAAAAAAAATCAAGATTTTTTAAAAAATTTATTTATGTATTAAATAAAACAATCACTATATTATAAAGCACGATTTTGCTATACGAGTATTTTAACTCCAACCGGTTCCGCTTAGATTGAGTTTCGTCAGGGCAATTATAATGCCTAAAGGCTAATACAGATTTATCGGTTGTGGATATAGGATATAAAAAAGGGAAAGAATAAAATATTAGAGAGAGACAACAATTGAAAGGTATTATATGTAAGAGGGGGACAAAAGTGTTATGGAGACATAATGAAATTAACAATTTGAGAGAGGCAATATCTATATTTAATAACGTAATAAGAATAACTTTGTTACGGAATAACAGAAGAGAATGTATGAGACGTTCTATGAAAGTGAATGAAGCAAGAAGTGTATGCCAAGATCGAGTTGTTTGGCGGTCCTTCCTCTCTGCCTACCCCTGTGGAGAAACGACGTGATTGTTAGTTAGTTAGTTTGTTTCCACCACTTGTTTTAGTAAATAAATATCAACATGTTTATATAGCAAAGCTTTCCCCATCAGGATAAACAGTATACGGTTTGCTTCTTAAAAATAATATATTTTTTAAGGTATTTTGTTTTTTACGTATTAAAACTATAAATATTAAAATAGAACGGAAAAAACGTTATACTTCCATTTAAATCTATATACATAAAAAATTGTGTATGTCTGTCTGTCTGTCCTCGATTTTAAAAAGTAGTTTGAATGAAATCCAATACGTCAAACTGTTGCCATAATGTTTTAAAATTAGTTTCAAAAACATTGAACCTGCCATGTTTTATTTAGGCTAGCCCATAGATATACCACTCTGGTTAGCTACAGACAACATTGTAGAATATTTTCAAAATAGGAAACTCGAGTAGGTACCTACATAAGAACTTTTATTATTTAAATACATTTAAAAATATATATATTTGGAATGAACTAATAATTAGTGTTTTTTGTTTCTTTGTTTAGAGATAGTAGATCGCTGTCAAATCAATTATGACACAAAAACGACAAGCAAGAATTCGCAACTTCATAACATGATTCCCAAAAAAAAATCCCGTGCAAGGCCGGGTACACATCAGCTAAATAAATATGGACGTTTCGAAAAAAAATGTTTCTTTTTTGTTTTTTTTTTTTATGATTTCATGCACATGAAATTGAGGTTGTGAATCATAATATAAAAATCATCTATAATTAATACTTTTAATAATGTCCATTAATAAAACTGTATTTGATAATATGGCTACGCCGTGAAATGTAGAATCAACTGGCATGATAATCTAGAAAACCGCAAGCCCGCATTATTCTCAATTTAGCATCTCTAATGGCTCTCTCGGTTAAACACATGCGCATAATCTGAACATACTACGCGGAAAATCGCATGAAATTTAAATCATCCATTGTCCTTCCTCCTGAATATGACATAACTCTGTCTATTATATCTCCCATGGGACTTTCCTTTCCGTTTCTAATTGTTATTTTATTTTCGAGACAATGAAATCATAAAACACTCTGCCATACTTTTCCCGGCCAATAAAAGAAGAATGGATAAGATAATATAATTTCGTTATAAAATGCAAATATTAAGATTGCTTTATTGCGTCTGGGACCCTATTTGGTATGCTTGAATTCTTCTTCATTCGGATTGAAACCCATTCGGTTTTTTGAAGGTCATTATAATGTAGGTCACCATTACGACACATGTATCATAGTGTTTTTTGTCGGAATTTTCCGTGGTTGATTCCCGCTAGTTTGCTGCTGGTCTGAGTCTCGGAATATTTATTATTTAATTTGATGAAGCGCACATATTATACAGTTACCGCGAGAAACATTAATCAATCTTTTGCACCTAATTATGAATCACGGAAGCAAAGAAATGTCGTTGACAATAAAGCCTTATAAGCTGACGAGAAAATATTATACTTGGATAATATAATAACATAGAATCCAGTTCCCAAAGCCAATTCACGTTAATTTTGTTTTTTCCTCAATAAAAAGATAATTGTATATAAATTATTATAAAAATTACTTTGCATTTACCACTTTATTAATATATACACATCAACATGTTTCGAAAGCGATGCTTTCTTCATCAGGAATATATATGCTATACTCATATAATTATTTTTTGGCAATACTTAGTTTACATCATTGTTTAATAATATAAATATCAACGTGTTTAGGAAGCGAAGATTTCATCATCAGGATATACAGTTTACAAAAAAAAAAAAATAAGTATAGACAAATAATTAACATAGAAAAATATTAATGTAAGAATAGGCAAATTACAAATGTAAACAAAAATTAACAATAAAAGTAATACATTAAATAATTAATAATGTAAAAGTAATTCAATTTATTTTGTTTTAAAAGAATAGTGTTTTGAATTTGGTAATCAAATTTTTAAACATTAGGTTGGTCCACCAAGCATTTGCTCACCGATTGCGTAGTGGATCGGGAAGTCCGGGAATCGTGAGAGGCTGATTGAGAGAAACCCCTTGAACTCTCTAACCGACTCTCTTTATGCATTGTTTAAAATACCCTCCACCTAGCATTCCCAAAGATGACATTAGATGAACATTATTTTCCTCCTTCTATGTGGAATTAATGCTGGGTAAAGAACTAAAAACCTAATTAATAACTCATTTGGCTAACTATCTGGCTAATGAACAAAAATTTGCAACACCTTTGGCAGAGATTGATTCCAACACCGAAAAAACAATAAAGTTTTACTCAGTAGCTATGAATACAATAAATGCACTTTTTGTCCTTTTCTAAATAATATTATTAATATTAGCTACACTGAAAAGAAAAGAGAAAAACATTATTTAAAGAAACACTGTCTTCAAACATGATATTAAAACTACGACCAATAATTTAATCATAACGAGTTTTAAAACATGAACTTTTTGGCTGACTTTTAAGACAAACTTGTTCATTTATCACCCTGCTCAATGAGATGTCGTTAGTCACGCCTAAAAAATAACCAATCAATCAGAAAATTACGGTAATTATATTTCTATTTAATCCCACAAAAAATGATGGACAACTCTCTTAGATAAATTGGTTGTAGTGGGTTTGGGGTTAACAGATTATATGAAAATTAATGAAACCAGTTACGGAGCTTCTCAATATGACAAGAATTATTTCCTCCCAAGACCAATTTTTAAAATAACTGAAATATCAATAAGCAAAACTTAAAATAAAAACTGAAATCAGTAATTCATATAACTTAAAATATCATCTTGTTTTGGTTCAGGTAAAAAAAAATCAGATACATAGTAATAAAAATATCAGTGATACAGGGAGAAAATTTGTAAAACAAAATTCAACTACGTACGTACCAACATAACAAAGTCTCGAGAGATGAAATATAATGTTACTATTTATTAATAAATGTACGGTAAATAGAATCATATAAATAAGTCCTCTCAATGTGGCCTAACCAGAGTTTAAAAACGACATTGAACGCCGAAACAGCAGTCACAATAATAAAAAATATATGTTATTAAATTTAATTTACATATATCTTTTTTTAAAACCATTGTATCATTAGTTCATACCATAGAAATAATATCTATATTAGAAAAAAAAGTAATGATTTTTAAGTACCTACTCGTTCTGAATAAACAGTAATAACAGAAATGTAGAGAAAAAGGATGAATATATTCCGAAACAATATATGGGTGAATCAGCTAAAATGATTTGATAGATTAAAATATCGTTTTTTGCATAAAAGTATTTTTTTTTAATTCTCCTGCTTATATCACACGCACAGATAATTGATTAGACACTGCATTAGAATTTAAAAAAAATATTTTATGAAATATACGAAAAAGTGCAGTGGACACTGCTCATCGAAAGGCATACATTTTAGAACATTAATCCGTTGATTTGCTGAGTCGGCTTTTAAGGTTACCTTGCCGTTTTTTAGCAGCCGGTGAAAAAAGAGAAATAATAATTTATGATTCTACACAAAAAAATATAACAAATATTCACACACACCTGGGCTTCACCCATTGTTTGGCGCTAATTGGTTGCATATTATCTGTCTAGGTCAAAAAGCAAAAAAATGGCGAACGAATTCATCTATGAGTACGTGACTCAATATTTATTCTTGTCTTGAAACTATACCTACCACGCTCTGGTAACTACAATGGCACGAATCAACTCTCCCGTGGTGTGTTTTTTAATTTGTTATTTTACAATATCACCAAATTTGTTTTAAAAAACTAAAAAAACGGATTTTCTTGCTACTTCGACTGCAAAGGGTTAATCATGTTGTTTTAATATTTCCCTACCAAATTGCTATGATACTTATTGTCAATAGCTAGAAGTGGTTGCATAAGTTATCGTATAGTTTATTTTATATGATGAATGCTTTCTTTAATATCACACTATATTACTATCTCATTATAATGTACTTCTAAACTGTATCTAAGTGTACTACCAAAAACATCAGCGGTGATTTTTGTTATATTGTTTTCATTATATGTACATATTATTGCGGTTTAACAAAATATCCTTCGATAAAAAACATTGTGAATTATGTAAATGTTCAAGGTACGTTAGCTTTAAAGATTTTTTTTTTAAATTTATCAAAGTGTTATGTCATTCCCATTATGAGCTAAGTAGCTTTGCAATATCAGTTTACTTGTCAAAAGACAAGAAATCGCGTCACATTGATTGCTAATATAAATAAATATATTACCTAACGATGCATAGTTTTTAATCAGAATGTTACCAAATGGTAATAATATATACTGTATCGGACGTCACCGCCTCTCCCAGAATGTTTTGACGCGGCACATTGGCTATATATAGAATATTGTTATTTGTTAATATATATAATGGACGGTCTGTGACGAGCGTGTTCTCACAGACCGCCCAGACTTGAATGACCTGAAATAAAGCGTTAGAGCAGTACGGCGGTGGGAAAGAGACTTAAGTAGTCTGCAAAAGCCACTTCGGGCAGTTAGCATTCGACCGCCAGACTGACAAATACTTCTCTCTCCACCTCCCACTCTGACTTCTGATCTACCCGCCTTCTTTTATTCTGACTACCGCCTACCTTGGACCCCCCATCGGACTACTGCCTCGGACTGGACCCAAATAAGCAACGTCACACAGACAATGCACGCAAAAGTCGTATATAAGGGTCTTGTCGCTAGTACCGTTCCTCCTTGTATAAGGGAAGGTAGGTGTGCTACCTCCCCACCCAGCCCCGCTCCGCAGATTGGGATCAGCCGCCTCATACAGTTCGTTTATGTGCCAGATTACGTCTGGTACATATGCATATTTGGCCTTAGTTGGCTCTTCCATGAGCAACACTGTTAAATCCGTTTTCAGAAAATGTATTTTAAGAAAGCATAATTTTGATTCTCGTAAAACACTGATAATCTTGTAATTACTGGTAAATCACCAAATCAGCAACGTATCTCAGTCGAGATGTTTACAAACACTGTCATATTCCTTTGACAAAGGGGGAAAACTTTTCTGGAGCGGAGAAACTACCGTAATATAAGAAATAATAATATTAATAATAATAACTGGATGATTCGTATAGCGCCGTTTTTGTGAAAAATCACAGCCCTGTGCCCTTGAAGTGATTTTATGCGATAATGAGTTGTCGGAAACTGCACACTTTAATTTGTTTTATAATGTTTTTGTTAGAAAACTTACACGTTTTATATATATATACATATATATGTCTAATTAGGGGGTCAAGTCTGTATGTTTTGCGTTAGCTAACGGAGGTTAAATCGGCCATAAACAGTACATTTTGACAGTTTTTTTTATAAACGCAGCGTCGTCTCTTGCGTTTGCGTTAAGGATTTGCTAGTTAACGTAAACCCTCACTCAACTTGTCAGATCAATACGGAATACCAAACTGACAAAATGTGATGTTTATGACCGATTTAACTTTCAGTAGCTGACGCAAAAGATACAGACTTACCCCCCTGGTGGGTTGTGTATTGCACGTCCCACAATTACGTGCGAATAAACACGGCATTATTAGATATTATTATTTTGCTGCATTAAGCCGATTGACTTTGACATTTATCTGCCCCTGATACAGTTAGACATGAACACCTATTATGCAATGTGTCTATTAAAAAATTAACAGATATTTCATTAAAATGATCTACTCGTTAACACGCTATGTTCCCCGATGGACATTAGCTAGAAAACAGGTGAATTTGTTATTAACTTCATTGTACCAGAGCTTAATTATTAGCATTTCTGTGCGTGATCTAAAATAATACGTATGATATTATATTACATAAATTTATTTTGTATGCAAAATACTACAGCTCATCTCGTGAATTTTATGTTTCATATTAAATGCATTTGCTTTGTGAAACTATTCCTATCATTTAAAAAAAAAATTATATGTGACACGTCACATGAGCGCCCATGTATATACAGAGCACATACAGGGGAACTATATCGCTATCCGTTAGGGCAATATTGTGAAGCGGGTTAAGTAGGGGGTTGTTGGAAGGAATGAATTAATATGGGCCTTAAAGCGGCCCGGATTAAATGCAGGACGAAAGACAGATGCCGGGAGTTTGTTCCACACACGAGTCGATTTATGCAAACACGAATCGGCGAAACAACCCGTTTTCATGAATCCAACATTAATTGTGAACGGATGTTCAGCGCGGATCAACGCTCCTAGCTCCTTCGAGCAAGCTCCATTGAAATATTTGTAGAACAAAGTCAGAATGCCTACATTGCGTCTGTCCATTAGAGATGGTAGTCGGTTTATTAACAGCTGTTTGTCAATCAGACAAACCGGCCACCTTTGCACTTAATCAAGAAGGTGAATCAAGTATTTGGGAGCTCTAGCCCAGAGGTGACTTTCAAATTCGACTGTTGGACGTACTTGTAATTTGTATAGGATTAGCAATTGGTCTGTTCAAATTCACAAATACGTTCTCCCCAACGAAATTCGCGATCAAATTTACGATCAATTTAGGATCTCGATTTTTGTGGATTAAGTTCCCCTCAACAGATGACTAGTTATAGAAGGTGTCAACGGGGTGAACAAATCTCAGTGAAATGCCAAACGTCATTATTCGTTTGCAATCTATTTATCGCGATTCAAATATGGAATGACAAAGATTTATTTCCGTTTTCGAGTGGCGTGACATGTTTTTTTGTATGTTTTAAATAAAAGTAAAGAGAATCTAACTTATTTTACTTATTATACGATACTTTTTGTCTTTTTTTTCACGAAAGAGAATCGTTAAATGTCAAATGTACGTGGGTGGGTATTATTCTGTTTTCTATAAAAGTGGGCACCATTTTATAGTCTACGGAAGTGGACAGGCACATCCATAGACAATTTAGGATAAAAATACTTGGTAAGAGGCAAATAGGGCAAATGCTCAACAAAAGATTTGGCCGATCGGTGCCTCAGATTGATCATTTGAAAAGTTGGGAAGAACGGCCGTTAGTCAGTTGTAAGTTAGCAATAATGTCTTCTTGAGTGCGTCGGTTAGCACACTTGACTTGGTGTCCAGAAGTAGCTGCGATACATCAGATTTAGTCAATTATCTTTCTTTATTATTATTTCGAATACAATATAGTTAATAATGCAATACGTTCTCCGCACATTCGCACGATAAATTACGCAAGGGGTGGTACTATGAATTATTTATATTGAATTAATTAGCATTTCTGATAAGATAGATGCACCTATTCTAACTCATAGGATGTGAGAAGTAAAGTGGACAAGTTTAGTTTTATACCTATTACAATACAAGCTAGTTGGGATTAAATATATATATATATATATATATTGGTTTATATTAGTATTTCACTTCTTATTTGGAACCGAAACAAAAAAACTAAATATTAATTGTTTTTGTTTTTAATTCGTAGCACCCCATTTATTTTGTTTTGAAAATATAATGTCTTAAGAAATGATCTTAGAAATTTACTTGAACAATTGGAAATTATTAAAAGAATGATTTGTCCTAACACCGTTAATGAGTAAATTAAGGATAATTATTTATTTCCCACTTCTCAGTATGTTCACGCTACCAATACAATATATCACATTAAAATAAATCAATTAAGAAATCGTTTAAATGTGGGTAAAACACATTACACATGTAAGCACCTCACAGCACAGAGAATAAAAATTATTTTATAGCTAAATCGTAATTTCGGGTATCAAATCATTTTTTAAATACTGTCCAAATTAGAATTGGGCGAGAGTAAATAACATCAAATGAGTAATTCACCGCAATGTAGCCTAACCAAAGTTTAAAAATGGCCTTGAACGAAGAAACAGCTGTCACAATAACGAACACTAAAATACTAATGTAATAATGACATAATAATGATATAATAATAGGCGCTACCGGAGATCGGAAAAAAAAACTCTTGTCCAGGCTGTCGCCCAGTGGCAGGGCACGCCCCTACATCGTAGATGGAGAATTTCCCTCTGGCCACTGTACATAAGTGCTAAATTTGTAATTTTAATTCTATTTTATTTTTATTTTTTACATTCTATTTCTTCATCTTGTAATTTTGTATTATTTTTTAAATGTATTCTTTTTATATGGCAGACAGAGTATTGCACTCATCGCTTTGTTCCGCTGAAATAAATACATTATTATTATTATTCAATATATATTTGTACAAGTAATATTATTAAGATGTTATAATATATTTATAAATGTTTTTTTAAACTTAAATTAGTGGATTTGTATAATGATTACATATATTTTAATACGGAGATTCCCAAAGTGGGTGAAATCACCTCCCAAGGGGCGTTGGAGAGATAAAAGGGGGTATTGGTGGCCTCAAGTGTAAATGGGGATCAGTGAAGGGCTACGAGGGGACGGCGAAGGGCTGAAATGGCAGGAGGGGGCAATAAAAAATATTTTTATTAAATATCCCTTATGACTTCAAATTTGTCGTAGGTACGTTGAAACAATCATGCAGGAAAATTACCTGTTCAATTTTTCTATTGCTTTATAGATGGATTAACAGTTGTTTTTTGTCATTTTCTTTATGCTGTTATAGCACCTAGCCAGTTTTCTCGCGACCTTGTTGTCAGGTAAACAATAATTTACTACGTAATATAATATTTAAAATTAACATAAATATTTATCAAGAGCAAAAACGCTATCATAATGGGGAACAGGGGTGAAGAAAAGATCTTGTCGAAGGAAATGGGAGTTATCGTCTCTCAGTCACAGTGTATATAATTAATTAGATTTCTTCGCATTGTCGCGTAGTTTTTTCGGTTTCGTATTTCATTTGGATATGTCAATATTATCTTCTTCGATTATTAAATATTGCAATGAAGTTTATAAATTTCAATAAGGTATTAAAAATAATTTCAATTATAAAATGATTTACCGTAGGACGTGTTCTCCATCATATCGCAAATCCTTCAACAAAATGCACGATTTTATTATTACTGCGATGTTTTTGCTCCGCTGACCGCCCAATGTGACTTGAATTGGAATAATCAAGATTTTTTATTGTTTCATTTTTGAGATGTTATCTTCGACCGCCGCGCTAAGGTTATATCGGGATGCATCCAGCGTACGAATTAACCGACGGATAATTGAATAATTATTCGTTTGAACCGTTAGTGCATTCATGCATGTCAACAAGCAAAGCAACTACAGTCATAACACATTATTATTTCATATATTTATTTGTATAACAACTTGTATAGAATCAATTATCGGCCGGAAAGCCTCAGTGGTTGAGTGGTTGCGATCCTCGGCTACGAATTCGGAGGTCGCGATTTCAAATCCAGGCGTGCGAAAGTAAATTTTATTTCATCAGTTTGTGTTATTTCAGCATTTCTTCATTTAAAATATTATATAGTATATTTGGGGTATGTTCCAGAGTGGTAGATACTTTCAGTTTCGCCCTGGTGGAAGAACGCCAATCAGAATGGAAACGTTGCTTGAAATGGCGTAAGCCGTGTTTGGTGATCAGATCTGAAAATCCAGATACTTCCCCACCTTCTTCTTTTCCATTTCCATACCATTCTCATTACCTTAAGATCGTAACATACCATAGTTAGGGATGCCATACTTTTCTGCGGAACTCGCATTAAAAAATGCACACAAACAAAATGACAAATGATCGTATTGTAATAAAATAAGAAAAACTATATTAATAAATAATATTTTTCTTTATTTCAGGATTTAACACATTTAAATTCATTGCCTTAAATATCGTTCACGTCATTTTTATTTATTTCTTTTAGAAACAAAATAGTACATTGTTTGTTACAGTGAAAAACAATTTCCAGAAAATAAAATTACATATTAGGTACCTATGATATGTTTCCTTGTAATGTCTGCTTTATACATGTATGTATTTACCGCGTGACATGTGTAGTGTATTAGTGTGTGTAAGTGTGAATATGTCTGTAGGTGTGAGAAGGACTGATTTACATATTATAGAAGTGATGCCATATGTATGTGCATTGAGTAGTGTACATAACTGTAAAATGCTGCTTTTAAATATGGACACTTAATCTGAAAAAATATCAATGTTAGAGTTCTTTAGGTTATTCTTTTATTATTGAATTAATGAAGAGCACGGGTAATTGGTGAATTTGCAGCTGAATTTGTTTTGTAACTATGCGTGTGCAATAGTGGTGTATGGCGGGTACGTCTCAGAGGCATGTTGAAATTAGTAAGGCACAGAAGCTCGGTACAGTCGATATTTTCATTTAGAATTCTATGTAGAAATGTTAAATCAGATACTGTTCGTCTTGCTTTTTATAATGACGGTATCTTGACTATTATTCCGCCATCCCGATTTATAATATAATAAATGTTAAAAACCAACTCATTGGAAACACCAACACTTCTAAAGTCTCGACAAGCTAACATTTCTATAGACCACTTCAGGAAAAAAAAAACAGGGCCTGTGTCAACTTAAGGGATGCTGTGTGGAGGGTTTTTTAGCGAAAGGAAAAAAACGAAGTTCTGGAAATGAAAAATGTATGAGGTGTGGATATGAATTGTGGGTCAGTGTATCCAGGAGGGACGGACGTATTAATCAATCCCTTGGTCAACCCGTCCATCGTGCAGTTAGTGGGCAGACTCATCCGCTGCCAAGACCTTGCATCATGAATCCGGGCACCCCTGCTAAGTCACCGAACGTGACAAACCACTCGGGGTGACCTATGGCAGTAGTGTCGGTTATCCAATGAATGATTCCCGGGGCGGTGGTACCCATGCACGCCTCCCAAATTGAAATACAAATAAAAATGAATAAACAATTTAAATAATGATATGTACGTTTCACATGATAAATTCATACAGAAATGGTAGATTACTGTTATTTGTAATGCATTTTGAATGCACCTCTAACGTTTTCACGTAATTTTTATTTTATATTCCCCGCACAGGAAATGTCCCTGCAAGTAAATAGTTTTACACATCCGCTAAAGAATAATTATAGTTTAGGTGAATTAGACATTGATAAACACGTCGGAAACAGAACTTAAAACGGAAGATAGGTCTACCTATCAGCATTTCTAGTGCATACTGAAGTTTGCATAGTGAGTATTCAATTAATAGAAAAAATATATACAAGGTGTTTATTTTTGGATGACAAAAAAACGTTATTATTAATTTTTTTTAATTGTTTACAGAAGTACGTACCTATGTTTTTTGCAAAAGGTATTCGTTTTTTTATATTTTCAAACTGCATACCTAATGTCAAATTACCGTGGAGAGGAAGGTTGGAGGGGGTTATTTATTAACTAGAAATAATGATATTATGTAATACATAAAATTTTATTTTTTAAATAGAAATATATTTATTACGTATTTTAAAAATTTAAATAGTTTTACAATTTATCAAAATCAAATCTGATAAACATAAATATTTTGTGAATCATGTACAGAATGGTCAGAAAAAGGCGTATTCAATTTAAAAAAAATATAAAGTACGAGCATATTTATTATTTCTTTAATTAATAATTTTTTCTCTTTAATAACATCATGTTTATCATATTATGTAATAATATTATCATTATTACAAATTTCTAGCTGGTGTTGTGAATTCTTGTTTTTTCTGCCATAATTGATTTGACAGCGAAAGCAACGCCTTATGATGACTATTACTATCTCTTAACAAAGAAACATTCATTTGAATTTTTATTTTTTTTCGAAACATTTATTTTTTTCAAAATATATCTAAATTATAAGTGGGTACCTACTTGTGTTTTCCATTTTGAAAATCTTCTAACCAAACAAAACTTCTTTTGAATATGTAAATCTGTGGATTATCTATGAACTAACCTTAATACAACATGGGGAGTTCAATATTATCAATACTAATTTTTAAACGTTACAACAGTTTTACATATTGGATTTCATTCAACTACTGTCTAAACATTCCACTAATAATAACAAACTGTGCTATTTTTAGCGAAACCAGTCTAGTAATTTTCGAGAAAATCGACGACACACAGACAAATATTCATATTTATATGTAGAAATTAATTAATCCCTCTCCGTCATCTCTCTCCCCCAACTGTTTGCTTCATAATTTTTCGTTTTTTCAAATATCTATTTAGTTTTAATTCATTTCTATTTTGAAAAAATATAGTTAAATCAAAAGATCATCCTTTATGTGAAATAGTTGGAATGTTTCGAACGCTAATAAGCTACGCATAATAAATTGTTTATCAAACTGTGACGAAACTATTACAAATTGTTTCCAATTGCAGTCTACCTTTCACCTGTGATAAATTATCTAAAAGCAATTATTCTTTCTAAAATAAGTCGATTAGCATCCTTCAACGCTCTTCCAATACGAGTGAAAATGTTTTAAGAACTAAATTATTCATTTGTTTATTAAGTTTTTATTCAACACTACCCCCTAATAATAATAATATAATAAATAATAATAATCAACCATACCAATGGCGTGGAATCTTACATATCAAAAACTTTTCTCAATAAAGCGTTAAAAACCTTCCATCACATAATAAACCAGAATTCCACACAGACGATATTCAATTTATTTTTTATAACTTATTTAAGTTTGTAAACCTCATTGTAATATTTAAATGCGTAAATTGAACTCATGCGTAAATTGAACTGGTCTCATTAGCTAAGTTGGTTAAGCGGTTACCCCGGATAGGTAGAGGTCCTGGATTCGACTCCCAGGTGCGACTGAAATCTTTTTAATTTCTGTTGTTTTTTCGGTTTCGTGGTTCATTTGGGATGTGTTAATATTATCTTCTTCAATGATAATTCTTATTAATTTATAAAATGTTATTATTTTTATATTCTTGTCATTAATATTATGACATTTTCCAATTATTATATACTTGTATTAGTACATTATTATACTTATAATTATTTTAAATATACTGTTTATCCTTATGAGGAAAGCTACGTTTTTGAATCATGTTGATATGTATATATATATATATATATATATATATATAAATTAAAAAAGAGGTGTAACCGAAGAAATTCTTATTAATTTATAAAATGTTATTATTTTTCTATTGTCATTATTTCTAAGTGTACTTTGTATCCTGATGGAGAAAGCTTTGTTTCCGAAACATGTTTACATTTATATATTAACTAGTAGTTTATACAAATCATTTCTTATTCATATGATTTACCTAAAAAATCATAAATATCTGAATCATCTTACATATTTTTGTTACTAAAATCTGCCTGTACTATAGCACCTTCAATTGGATTGGTAATTTTATGAGAGAGAAGAATTCTAACAAAGTGTCTCTTAATATGGCTTTAGCCATGCCAGGTGTTCAGATCCATATTTTTCACATCCCAACCATCCTCTTTATCCTCCCCCCTTTCTCACTACCATCACCATCGGGCAACTACCTCCTGTTAGTCTGTACTTGGGAATTTCGTTTTAATTTAGTAAGGTTTTAAAGTTAAGCTCTTACCATTATGCTTCGATAGTCGTCCCACCTGCATGAGTGCACACATAATATTATCAGTGAGAATCAACGAAACATTGTACAACGATTCGGCGATTTACGCATCACTTGTTGTACGGCGACAAAATTGCTGTAAAATATATACACCAATGTAATAGTGAACTGATCTGGAGGTCAACACAAGTGCATTCTAAACGATGGCCCGTAATTGTGTTCAGATTATTTTGCAGACAGTTTGTTTATTTAAATGTAGTTTAATTAAGTTCTGTCGGATGTGTCTCGTGTTCTTGTCAAAACCTGAAGAATAATTACTTGTATTTGGTGTTAATTCAAAAAAATAATTGTTTTTAATTAAAGTAAAATACCAAACTTGCGAAAACACAGCTTAAAAAAAATGGCTCCTGCATAATCAATGAACGTGATTTTTTATTATAAAATATGCAAGGTGTCTTATAGCTCTCTGAGTTGATGATAATTTATTTTTTTTGTTTCTGAGATTATCATACAAGAGTATCAATTCCCCGGAGACAGTAGGGGTATTTCAGTATCCCGAATTTGATTTTGAGACTGAAAAGAATGGGCAGCGAAAAGTGAAGTTTGTGGGTATTCATATCTGGTCACTAAATCGGGCTAAAGTTATTTTTAGTGACGTTTTGATTATAAATGAGAAGTCATCCATCTATTTATTATGTTGTAAATCGCGGGCACTCGATATGTTTGAAATAATATAGAAACGGACAAGGCTTATTAACAAACTGTGAACGATTTGAAGTTCAAATTTCTGATTGTGATTATCGCACTATAAATATGTAATTTTAATGCGTTCATTCATATTTATTGATTTAAAATACGATATAAAACTGCACATTCAGAAAACGTTAGAACTGGCTAAAACGTCATTATGATGTAGATCACGCCACCGACCGATAAGACGGCTGTCACCGACGTTGGTCGGCGTGACGTCAACAACGCCATATTCTCGAACAAAAACGAACATAACATATTGGCGGCAAATCAAAAATGGAGAATTTTAAATTAATATGGAAAATTTATTCCTAAACATAAAAATAAAATGAAAATGGCCTTGTTATCGGAATTGGTATCATAATTATTTTAGAAAAAAAAAATGGAAATACGCACAATTTTAATGGAACAAATATTCCGAACAGGTCACGAAGAAAAATGTAGATAAATTTTAATTTGTTATTTCGTGTTGATAATGTGAATTTATGATTGTACCTTTATAAAAACATGGTTCCATTTTCTTATTTTAGACTGGACCGGTTTCAATTTCAACACCGAAACAAGTCACCGTATTGTCAAAATAAATAAATATGGAAGATTTTGAAATTAAAGAGTTGCTCATTTACTAGAACAAATTCAGTAAATACTATAACCTTTAGATCCATAAAGCGACTTCCGATTTGTTGTAGCCACGACCATGCTTTTTCCGTATTCCGCATGGAACATTGTTGGCGGCCGGAGTCGGTTGCGGATCATCCCGTCCCCGTCCCGCCTGGTTGGGCGCTCCATTAAGACATTGCTTGTTCAAGTTGCCTCTCGTTTATTATAAAAGTTTGAGCTTCCCCCAGGGCGAGTGACGTTCCATCACAATAAAAGACTTTCTCCTCTTCTTGTCTGTCTCTCTTCTTGTCTCCACTCGACTTTTAAGGTTCTCGACAAAGTTGTAGCCATCAAAATATTCTTTAGAATGTTGGTCGAGTTGAAAATAACTGCTAAGTATTTTATAGGATGCATTCAAAGCTGAAAAAAATAAATATATATATTTACAGGAAATATTATTGATGTAGCTATACGTACCCCTTATCATACATACGTATTGGCCTGGTGAAATACCACCTTTCAGAATCTAAACGTTTCTTGAAATGGCAATAGCTGTTTTTTTTATTTTTTATTTTTTTTAATGCAACTACCGCACAAGAGCTTCAACTGCTCCCAAACGTCTGGAGCCAGTGAGAGTGTGTCATCTCCTATTGGGATATGTTGTGAGGAAAACAATAGTGTGGAAGGGAAAGCGACGGGAAAGAGGAAGGTGGGGAAGTACCTGGCTACTCAGACTGGTCGCCAAACACGGCTAAAGCCATTTCAAGCAACGTTTTGATTCTGAATGGTCGTCTTTCACCAGGGCGATACTGAGAGTATCTACCACTCTGGAATGTTCGCAAATATACTATTTTACATCTTGGTGGGCACAAGTAAAATTTAAATAAAATAAAATGTACTTGGGCCCACCGGGATTTGAACCGCGACCTATGGATTCGTTATCAAGGATCGTAACCACTCAACCACGGAGACCGTTAAAATTGAACTGATCTGATTATCCAGGTACTTTCCAACCTTCCTCTTTCCATGGCCTTCCTCTTCCCAGGTCATTCAGCTTTACAGCATACACCAATCGGGGATTATAGGATTATATATATATATATATATATATATATATATATATATAGGATTATATATATATATATATATATAGGATTATATATATATCGGGGACCATAGTCTCACTGGTTCCGGACAGTTGGGAGCGGTTCGAACTCTGAGTTATTAACAAAAAAAGTGGACAAACATTTTTTTTGATTTTGAGTCCATTAAAAAAACTATTGGATTTTTTTTTTTGAAAATCACTACTACTGATGTACTCGTACGTACGCTTCTAACGTAAATAATTGTGCAAGTTGAAATATTTTAAAGCAAGGATTTAATCAGCCAAGTATGAGTGAGGAGAAATATTCATTCTGTAATGCATACACTTACTGTTTAGATGTATTACTTAGGCTGTTACACACTGATCGGGTATTGGGTGGTCACTCAGATGAGCAGTGATTATACATACGAGTGTTGTTACTCATACTAAGTCGATTGTAACGTTACGTAAAAACAACTATATCTTCCAACTATTTATACTGATTATTTTCTTCACTTACTTGAATTAAAATTAATTAATGTAAATAAGTAAAACAGTCACTAGAATCATTTAATATAATACATGCCCATAAATCTACAAAATTCAAAATAGAATTCAAATAAAAAAACATCACAAGTACACGAACAGTATATAGGACAACATAATAAATTGTACACGAATACATTTAAGACTGAAAGTGGTAAAAGGAGCATGGGCCATGAGGGTGTAAATATATACACACTCCTTCCCGATAGCCTGAAAACGGAGAATCGAGTAAATTTTTTTTGGTAAATTGTTTAATCTCAAAATAACAATGAATGACATAAAATATTGATAAATAAGATAGGAATATTATGTAAGGTATGTAAGTAATACAATTTATTTTTATTTTATTTTATTTTATTACATAGACACGCAATATGCCCAAAACTTACATACGTGAATGTTTAAAAATCAATGAAAATTAATTAGATAATGTAATATTAACTAACAAACTAACCATCACGCCGTTTCGGACGGACCGCCAAATAACTCGATCTTAGCATACACTTCTTGCTTCATTCACATTCATACATAGACTCATACATTCTCTTGTATATTTTTCCGACTCCTGACATGACTCGATTCAATTATTCGGCTTCTTCTTCCATTCAAATTCGCATCACATATTTTTTCTTACACTCCTTTCCTCGTCCATTCGCTCTACATGCCCAAACCATCTAAGCGTCCCTTTTTTAATCTTACTCATTATGCCATCAGCCTTACATGCATTACGAATCTCAATATTTTTCACACGATCATACATGGTTTTACCACACATTCGCCTCAGAGATCTCATTTCTAAGGTAATGTGATATTTATAAATATTAAAATAATTTAAAAATAATTTGTATGTATGTAGTTAATTAATATAGCATGTATGTAGTTAATGATTATAGCATGTATGTAGTTAATTAATATAGCATGTATGTAGTTAATTAATATAGCATGTATGTAGTTAATGATTATAGCATGTATGTAGTTAATTAATATAGCATGTATGTAGTTAATTAATATAGCATGTATGTAGTTAATGATTATAGCATTATGTAGTTAATTAATATAGCATGTATGTAGTTAATTAATATAGCATGTATGTAGTTAATTAATATAGCATGTTTGTAGTTAATTAATATAGCATGTATGTAGTGAAGTTAAGAAAAAATTTCTTTTAATTTAATGAACAATAAATTTAAAAGAATTGCATCTTCAAAACCTTAACCTTCACCAAAATCTAAATTTTAAGACATTTTTTTGCGTAGGAAAGCCCACTCCAGTTTCCTTTACAAGCATTTCAACCAAGTATTTCAAGGCTTTAAAATCCCCTCTTTTTTCCTTCAGTCGTTAATATCCCCATCCTAGCAGTTTTTAAATCTGCCGCCATTTGTAATTTGATTCAACCCTTTGGGATGCTGCACAGGATTGTTTGATGATCAAGTCATTTTTAATAGGACTATGATTTATAACCCTTCTCAATTTATGTGTCTTCATAAAGGAAACAAAAAAAATAACTGATTATTTTTTAAAATAAACTCAATGACGACATTGCGTATAAAAATTAAATTACATTGACTCTGTAACGATGCAATCCCGACATGTTTTGAGTGCCTAGAAAATACTGAAATTAGGGTGGTTTGATTTCTCGGACACCACGGGTAGGTTTATAAGGTTCGGGGGTTAGAGTGTTGGGGAATATTTGTAAATTAATAAGTGATGCCTTCTTTACAATCCGTGTTTACTCCCTCTAAACTCTGAAGAGTGCAACCCCTCGAGAATTTTAAATTCTAACCCGAAAGGAATTGAACACATGTCAACTGACAATCACGAAGAGAAAATCTACTCGTATGTATTAAATTGAGAAAAAATTTGCATTCTTATCAATAAAATATATAAGTATTTTTGTAAAACACGCATAAAAATTGTAATTACCACGACAGGGGTTTGAACTCGGGACCTTATACGCTATTATTTAGCAAAAAGTTTAGATTTGACTGAAGATAATTTAAAACGATGGTGCATATCAGTGAATCAAGGAATTCGTAGAAGAAGAGTGAAAGTACACTGAATGCTCTAGAAATGAGTTCCCTAAGGCGTATATGTGGTAAATGTTGAGATTCACAAAGAGTGTAAAGTAAAGTAACCGTAAAAAGTAAAATTAAGAAAAGGACGCTAAAATAGTTTAGACATGTAGAGCAGATGAACAAAGAAAGAAGCTTAAAGAGAATATATGACGCGATTACGAATGGTAGAAGAAGTCGAGGACGCCTGAAGAAAACATGATTTTATAATGTGAAAAAAATACTTAAGTCAGGACATGCCGAGAGACAGAATAACAGAAGAGTAAGTACGAGACGATGCATGAATATGAATAAAGCAAGGAGTGTGCGCTAATACCAAGTTTTTTGGCGGTCGTTCTTCTCTGCCTAAACCTGCGGAAAAACATCGTAATGTTAGTTAGTTATTTAGCGATTTAAAACATCTTTCAATACCTATACGAGGTGTTGTATTAGTGCGTTTTCCGGCATTACAATTGTATATTATGTACGAGTATATCCAAATTATTTAGTCAAATAAAGTTGCTTTTCTGAGCAGACATAAATAATGTACTTGTTTTTCCGGTTCGTGACCCAAATTCCCTCAAGCACTACTATAAAAAAACTCCAAAGAGAGAGGTCGACATAAATTAAAAGACTCACTTTTTTATCGGACGGCTTTCAGAAAAATAATAAGTATTTAATTAAATGCATTAAAACGAGATTTTCGGCAGAATTTCTAATCAGGAAAATCATAATAATAATTTTGTTTTTCCTTACAAAATTTTACATTAAAAAATCTTCCATCATGCCTTACGAGATGGGAGCCCGTTCGCAACAACTAATTACAAAATCCTTTCATTTACATTTTCATCTCGCCCCATCCCACCCCTCGACTTCCGTCAACTTTTCCTCCCCCCTCTTCCCCCGCTTCCCTCTCTCCCCCCCCACCTTCCTCCGTTCCAGTCAACATGTTTCACCCTTCACCCTACGGGGTGTCGCAGGGCCTATCACTGTTTCAAATGAACTACCCCACCCACTCATATTTTAGACATACCGCTTCATCCCCTCCTGCTGTTTCTTATTTTCTCATCCATGGCATTGTACCTATCTACTCCATAACCCCCGGTGATCATCTGCGCAAGGAAAGTCCTTGAATTCCTCTTTTATTAATGATTATTGTGGTTGCTAATTGATATAAATATAGTTCAGTACCTACAGAGCTACGCAGTGTTGACGTAATTATAAATATAACCCACTAACCTGCCTTCATATCAATGTAATACCCAGTAACGGTTAGTATATAACTTCTCATGAAATTTCCGATCCTTAATTGAACACCTTCAAAAAAATACGACAGAAAACGTAATTATATCAGTGGAACTAATAAATTCAGAATCGGATTATAAATTATTTCTCAGCCAATTAATACGAAAACAAGATTGATAAAAGAGTTTTCAGCCAAAACACAAACTCGGTTAATTTAATTAAACCATTTTAACAACCTCCACAAATCTCTGCAAATTTTCTCCTTCAAATGGGGCTAAGAGCTATGAGGGCTCTCTTGTAATTTCTTATTTTTAAGGGAATTTAAAATTATTTGTGAAAGAAGTGGAGAGAATTATAAAAAAAAACTTGAAACCGGCCAACAAATGAGCGGGCGCATAACTTTTCCGTTTTTCCTGTTTTCTTCGACGACAGGTCGCTTTTAGAGAGTGAGTAAAATATTCATAAGAAAATTCTAATAAATACATGTTTCAATAATCACACAGATATATTTACCGTTATTGTTTATCCGAGACTTTATTATAAAGCATAAGAAGGGAAAGCAGCAACCGTAAGTAATAATCTTGAAAAACTGTGATCTATTAGTAAACATATTAAATTTTGTTTTTCAATTATCAAGCATGTTAACTATCGCCAAAGCTAGATTCTTGATGACAAATCATTTTAACAAAAAGTTGGTTTTCTTTGCCTTTTTATTTTCATAAGAAACATAGCGGCTATTCGTGTATTTATTATTATCTATGTTCTTCTTGTGCTGCTTGTTTGGAGGTGTTGTTGACGTATTTAACGACTCCATTTATAAAGTAAAGCGTCATTTATACCAGCAGTTTTACGAATCCTGCAATATGTAATATTGTAGCCTGGATAATGTAGCGTTTATGATTCGTGTTATATAATTGATTTGGTTTTGTATTTTATGTCACTGTTAAAAGTTTGGATAAGATTGTTCATTATTTTATGGTTTAGAATCTCTATGTACTTGTAATTTTCGATAGCTCTTTACACTGTGTTCTAAATTCCGTCGAAAAGCCCAGATGGGCGTATAATCAAATAAATAAATAATTAAATAGATAAATATATATGCTTTAAAAATCATCCTGGCGAGTTAACGAAATGTAGTTGACAAAAGTTGGTGGTTGGGTTTAAAATGGCTTTAGTTATAATTAATAAGAAACTAAATCTGAATAACTGGGTATTTTTAAAGCTTTCGTAAATAAAATATTCAAATAAGTCATTTCCCTTCACCGTTTCCTCCAATCTCAAACATTCAGCAAATAGAAATAGTAGTAAATAAATGAATTTTAAAATATGCTATATATTGTAGATATCAATATCAATAGTATTTATATAATCCTGACCATGAAAGCATCGCTTTCGAAACATGTAGATATCAATAAATATTTATAAAGTGGTGAATACTAAGTATATTTTAAAATTAATTTATTAATAACTTGCTGATGTGTACCCGGTCTTGCTCGGGATTTTCACTAGTCATTGGGGTGCCATAATTGATTTGACAGCGAACGTAACTATCTCCAAATAAAGAAACATTCATTCGAATATTTTATTTCATTTCAAACGTTTATTTTTTCAAAACATCTAAAACAAAAAGTTTTTAAGTGAGTAGCTACTCGTGTTTTCCATTTTGAAAATATTCTACCCAAAAAAAACCTTCTTCTTTTGAATATGCAATCTGTGGCTAACCAGAGTGTTATATCTATGGGCTAACTAAAATAAAACATGGCGGGTTCAATATTTTTCATACTAATTTTAAAACCTTATAGCAACAGTTTTACATATGTCCATTCAAACTACTTTCTAAACCTTTCCGGCACTAAAAAAAATATACTTTGTTATTTTTAGCGAAACCCGTCAAGTAATTTTCGAGTAAGCCGAGGACAAACAAACGAACTTACACTGATTTTTATACTCGTATATAGATAACGCCATAAATTGAATACCAATCGTTTGAAGAAATTAGAAATGCTTCTGTTTGATTGTCACCTTTGTGTAGGATCAGTCATAAAATATTGTATCCTATTCAGCTATATAATCCAGGTTATTCTTAGATGTTTAAATTTCCTTGAAACTTTTTTTCCAAATTGAACCGCTTCAAAATTTAACGGCGAAGTTTGCTAAAGTGAAAAATGTAAAGAATTGGAGTCTCAAGCGACCTTTATACGGTTAGAGTCAACGCCTCGGAATATAATGATTATTCTCTGGGAATTATGAGATTGTTCTTTTTAAATGCCCAAAGTTAGACGCTTTGGACTTTTCTACACAGAGGCGGTGACAGGTTGTGTAACTTACAAAACCGCATTCATCCTTTTCTCGTCGGTACCTAACATGCATTAAGTAAAGTATCCACGCAAGTTTAATCACTTGACAATGATTTATGATTACCCAATCATAATTATTAGAAAGTGTATTATTTTTTTAATGTATTTCGACGTAAAAAGTTAAGTAATAAATACGTAATCAGTTGAAGCATTCACTATTTTTACGAAACAACTGTTGAAATTCTATCGTTTATTGATATATCCGCATTAAAAAAAACCTGAATGTGTGACCTTCCGCTAACTGCCTAGTTAGCGGAACACAGAAAATCTCCAAGAAATCGGGGCACCTGTAATCTAAGTACACAAACCATGAAAATGTGTTGTCTCTATTTCACTAACACAGGTCTATTACAACATATGCCTACATTATCCCCGCAAAGACGAAATCTTCGCTACATGATCCATATATGATAGTGAAGTATTTATTAAAACAATTTTATTATTATCTTCGGTACACTCTTTATAGATATATCGAACTCAATTCAACTTGTTACGATCATTTTAGTTGTTACTTCCAATCCTTTCTTTTTTTTTAAAGGAAATATTCCCTGGTTACGAATAACCTGACAATATTTGAAAATCTCCTACTACCATCACAGCAAGTGGAAGATATTGCTTGTGTCGTAATGGAAGACCAAGTCAGCCAAGGAATTGAATTGACGACGCCTAGGTGAGACCCATACGCGATGCCAACTAAGCCACTGACCGATTGATACCATTTCTCATTAACTGTAATGTATTCTAAATCCGTAATCTCCATAATACATTGGTCAACAATAACTTTTTTAAGGAGACCATGAAAAATAAATACTGAAGAAACTTTTTTTCAAAAGATGTGAAATCATTTTGTGGAGTCACACTTATTAAATTAATAACAATTGCTTTGTTTAAAACCACGGTATTTCATACGTAAATATCTACATGTTTCAGAAGCAATGCTCCCCTCATCAGGATAATCAATATACCCAAATGCTTACGGATATTTTTAATCCTGATGAGGCGAGCTTTGCTTCTGAAACATCTAAATATTTACATATTAAATACAGTGGTTATAAACAAAACAACTGTCGTTAATTTAATGAATTAAGTCTTCGGCATGGTTTTTATATGGAGATCGCGACTAACAAATATTTAGATTAACACATCGTTAAAACACTGAACTAAAAACTTACCATGTGCATCGTGACATACCTATGCATTGACCAAAAAATCAAAGTACATTTGCATCTCTGTCCAGAATCAATGAAACTCTCCAAATAACCCTGCCAAAGGACAATAATTCAGAATCGAGATATTGCTTTAAACGATTTTTAAAAATTATTTATTTATTTTATTTATTTATTTATTAACGCCCCAAAGGGCTAAATTACGAAAGATAATATTACAAAGTAAACAGAAAAGACAAAAAAATCAAAAAGGTAATGATCGTACCCAGGACCTCTCGGTCTATCCGAGACCATGCTCTAACCAAATAACCTAATGCCACCTAATTGCTTTCCGTCATTTATTCCATATCAAACTTAAATTAATTCCCATGTAGCTGATATCTTTCTATGTGGCCTGCAAGTTTCTACCCGAATTTATTTGCAATCTAGATAGCGTTTCGGATAAACTTATCCCATGTTTACTTATATGGAACATCTTTTGGCTTTTTCCACAAGTCCAGGATTAATATTTTTTTGTTGAATTATCTTATTGCAGCTTATAAACCCAATTTAAATGATTAAAACAAATGTTACAATGAGGTTTATAAGTTTAAGGTTGTTATTTCAATAAAAAATTACTTTGTGCATCTAGCTAGATCCGAATAGAAATTTAATAATATTGATGAATGAATACAAACCTAATCGAGGTACTTCCAAGATTTTTTATTTCCTTTGTAATAACCCTCATCACTTTCTTCAGTGATACAGCCCCCTTAAAAATGTTGATGTCACCGGCTGCTGGCATTTGGGGCTCTTATGCGGTATCACATAAAAAGTGTTTCCGTAATTGCACACACCCTTAGTAAAAAATGATAATGTTCAAAAAGAATAAAACAGCATTGTACACGTTCGAATGTCACAATAATTAAAATACACGTTGGCTTACAGAGCAAATTCTGAAACCAACCCTCTGACTTTCCAATGAAAATTATATTTCCGCGAAAATCCCCGAAATACGTTCAACCAACTAATTCTTCAACCCACATTAAATGATGGCAAATATGCCCATTAGAGTGTGCCTTCATCGCCTTCATTCGACCTTTCGACTTCCGCATACTAAAGTTGGATTAAAAGTCACCCGTTTCATTCTTCTCAACCCTTAAAGTGCATTATCATCAGGGCGCTAATTGGCCTTACCCTTTGCGGTCCATTATCGCGGCCATGAATATTAACTGCAAACGAACGCGTCAGTGCTAAGGTTGAAAAATTGCGCCCATTTTGGGGTATTTTTGGGCTTGCAATAAGCCTATACAAAAAGTATTATGAAAAATTTGCTGGGTCGACATTTTTAAAGGCAAATATTTGTGTTTGAAAATTTCTTTAAATTTTCGCATTTATGGTGTTTTTAAATTTAACGTTTAACTAAAAAAAAACAGCCTCGATTTGTCAATATATAGGCACTGCATTTTCAATTAAATTATGCCTTAGGATTTAATTGCACAAAAAACAGTAAGTCAGTACCGCTCAAGACATCCAACTGTCCGGAGATAGAGACTGACTATGACATCCCCAATTGGTGTATATTGTGAGGTTGAAGATAGTGGGGAAATGAAGGAGATAGGGGGAAAGGGAAGTTGGGGGAAGTACCTGGCTATACAGATCTGATCACCAAAGACGGCTAAAGCCATTTTAAGTAACGTTTAGATTCTGTATGGTGGTTTTTCACCAGGACGATACTGAAAGTATCCACCACTCTGCAACATGCCCCCAAAATAAATACTGTATTATAATCAATGAATAAAATTGTAAAAGAACACAAATTTATCATACAAAATTTACTTGAGCAAGCCTGGATTTGAACCCGCATCCTCCGGATTCATAGCCAAGGATTGTAACCACTCAACCACGGAGGCCGTCAATGCTATCACATTACTCGTCATCTTGTAAGTGCTTTTGAATTCTGACCCTGGAAAAAAGAGAGTAGATTTGATAAAGTATTGCACCGATGTCAACCCATCTTCGATGCCAGAAGAACAAGGGTTATAACGAAAACGTGGAAAGATTCAATCTCTGGGTTTCCCGGCTTTGGGTAAAGTATTAAAGCAACTATCCTCATCATCTTTAAACACATTGTTTCTTGACAAATCCGATAACGGTCTAAAAAATAAACGTTTACCAAAGTAGACACCATGACAGATGCGGCGCAAATCCTTCGCAAGGAATACATCAGCGAGATGGATTATACTTTTGTAAAAGCTATTAGGAATTATGTGTCGTTTACAGGGTGTATTTCATCCATCAACACCGGGAGAGAAGGAGAACGCGGGGGTTAAAGTTAGGAGTTGGGGAGAATTGGAGGGTAATCTCCTCTCTTCTCTCTTCTCCCCCCTCACCCCTTTAGAATTATTCGGAAAACTAAAGGGACCAACGCCAGAGATCTTAGAGCCCAGATGGTTTTGATGTACCTACCTAAAAACAAAGATTTAATTTTCATCTGCTTTAAGGCAGAAATATTCAAAGCTGCAAAGTTTGTGGCCTTGTTTGGGTTAGGAGAAGTAAATTAAAATACAATTAAATTAATTAAAAATATTTGTAAATATTTATTTAATGGAAGGAATTTTACAAATTATTATAAAATAACTCTATTGTGTTGCGGGTTTCCACATATTTGGGAATGTTTATTATAACCGAGTTATAACAAAGTTTCAAAACATAGCAACAGCTAGTCAAATATTGACTAACTAACTAACTAACCGTCACGTCGTTTCCCCGGGGTAGGCACAGAGGACGGACCGCCAAAAAAATCGATCTTGGCATACACTTCTTGCTTCATTCACATTCATACATCGTCTCAAACATTCTCTTCTATTATTCCGATTTCTGACATGGCCCGACTCAAGAATTAAAATTACTCAATTTTCTATTTACAGTTAATTTATGAAAAGAAAGACGAATAAAAAGAAGAATAATCTGACAAAACGAGCACTTGGAATAACAAGGTTCCATCTGACACTGTAATGTTATTCAATAATGAGCCTTAAAGTTACCAAAAGGTAAAAACAAAGCACATTATCGCATAACATTAGTATGTCAGAAGGAACATTGTAATTCCAAGCGGTCGAAAAAAAAAAAACTCTGACAACAATCATAAAAGAAGAAAATATTATTTGTACAATAATAAAAGATTTGAAACTAACGGAGGCATTTTTAAAATATTTTTTTTAATATATTTTACTTACATATTTACATAATTTGTTCCAATAACAAAATTTATTACGTACTAAATAGCATTTTTAATTGAAAAATTTTTACGAGTAAAATGTCAACATCAGTCGTTAGTTCAATTAAGAGCATAATCATTCTTCGGAAGCGCATCACTAATGGTAGATTAGTTCTTAATCTCGGGAAAGGGAAAAATCTGTGCACGCGTGCTCTTGTAAAACTGTCAGGGACATAATTGGAATTTTTTCCTAAAATCTCTGGATTGCTAATGTGACCGTTCAAGAGGTTATAGACCATTATCAGCAAATTCCATCTACTGGCAAGGCTGCTAATACCCAGCATTCTCGATATAACCAGGAATACTATCCGAAGTCTTTGAAATATAAATACCTTAGAAACTTCTTTCATACTTTCTCCAACATTAAAGAATGGATCACATCCCTTGGTCACCACTAGAAACCCACGATGATGGGGTGGTAAACCGACAAATTTATCAGCTCAGCCACTTACTTTATTAAAAATTTAGCTACATCTTGAGTTATGATAGAGAATTTAGATTGCAAAGGATTGATCCATTGATGGCAGCGAGTGCTGTAAAATACTGTAATATACATCGAAATGGGTAACTAAGTGAAGGTAAATAAATTAATAAAAATGCTTCGTAATTACTACTTTTTTAATAGAAAAATATCAACATGATTCGAATGCGAAGCTTTAGTATTCTTAAATAATTAAAAATGCACTTTGTTTACACCACTTTCATAAAAAAAATATATATATATCTCTATATGTTTCGACAGCAATGCTGTCATCCTCGGGAATATATAATATATTTCGTTTGAAGAAATTATACTTTAGTATTCTGTTTGTTCTGATGAGGAAAGCTTCGCTTTTGAAACATGTTGATATTTATATATTAAAAAAGTGGTGGTCACAAAGCATTTTTATTAATTTATTAATAATGACGCCACAAAGTGAATACTAATCTTTTAATATATATATTGTAATAGCACAGAGACAGATTAACTTACCTCGAGGCCAGACGCGATGGTTGATCTCAGAGTTCTACCAGGATAGCTCAGTTGGTCAGAGCATCACAGCTCTTGTCTCAAAGTCGCAGATCGGCACAGCCTTATATCGGTCTCAGTGGAAAAGGTACCTAACTATCAATGAAAAGATGCGTGCTATCTAGAAAGGGATTATTTTACAGAGAAGACATTTACTGGTAATACATACGGGGTTCAATAACAAGGGGCAGTACCTAACCTATCTGAGTTTCAATAAGCTCTCTCTCTGGTGAATCTCAAATCGGGCATGTTATTTAAAGGGCATAGTTAACTACAGCACAGAAAGGAGGGTTGAACATACTGCTTACATGAGTTGGTCAGCGACTGGTGTCACGTTCCTTCATAGTAAAGTGTGATATCGAGGGGATCTGGATCTCACAAGTACAACATCAGGCAGGTCACAGCGAGTTAATGCACCGGTCACTGACTTTAATAATTAGGTTTATGCAAAGAGAATGAGTTTACAAATGTATTAAAGCATGGCAGGCAAGATGATTGCCTCAAACCATGCGCAGCGGCCACGTGCCAAGGGCTCGTAGGACGCACCTCCATGTTCCGCTGCCAAAATCTAAGTGAAGGCAAGATGGCCGATTGCTCTCATGCCGGCGAGCTACATGCATACTCTCACTACTATACTCTTTTCAACTAGGCGCTAGATTTTTCTATTTAAATTGTAGCGAACTTTGTTACATAACAATATATATATATATATATATGTACATATTTGATCTAGGTTAAACTATCATTTCGGATACGAACTGTTAATTAAATATGACAAAACCGTAGATTTGTAGGTGGACACAGAATATACCGGAACTTCTGCCACACATTCGAGTCATTAATTGCCATATATTGTTAAATATAGAACCAGAAGAACCGCAAAGTCATATACAGGTAAACAAATAATCTGTTTTAATTAAAAAGGCATTTCCCATCACCAAATCATCGTTAATGTACTCTATTGATTTCCAAGTGCAACGAACGAATACTCAATTTAGTCAATTATTGACATGACGGAAAATCGTAAATATTAATAAAATATTTCCGCATATAGCGGCGGGACGGATGTTCCGTCAGCCGAATTAATTTACTATTCAGATCAACGCGGCTTCAATCGGACCAAATACGTATCTGGTTTGTGCTAAAGTAATTAAAACATTTCCCGAAACGGGAATGAATATCGCAATGGTAATACAAATTTTGAAATAGTTGTTTATGAACTATTTGAACAATAAAAAATATTACGCATATATTAGTTCTTTATTTTGTTTTTATATTTTTATTTTAGTAAATACATTTTTTTTGTATGAACCAATTATTTATTGATAAAATTTTCCCCAAAAAGTGTCGTTCAGGCCTTCGTTTTTCAGTCACTATTCATTCTTTATTATTACAAAATTTACTATAATATGTACCTTGTGTAGATGGATTATCGACTTATATGGAACACGTTGATTCGGACGATTGCTGACGGCTTCACCCCTTCCTCACATTCAATAAATACTTGTACCACTAAGATCGATTTTGTCTCTGATTATGTTTTTGTTGTATATCGCTCTTTGTCGTGTTCGCAAATTTATTGTTACGCCGATGATAATACAGTTCATGATAGCTTTTTGTTTGATAAGTCCCCAAAATGCACACAAACTCCAACAGCTCGGAAGGCTCTGAAGCGGAGAATCGATGGTTAGGTACCTCAAGACGGTTTCCTCTTGAGGTAAGAATAACTTCGACAATTTTAATGTTTCAAAAACCCAATCATATCTGTTACATCTAAAAGAGATCTGTTACATTACGGAATCCCACTATCAAAAACATTCGAAAATAGAATAACAGTTTTGTTATAGAGATACTAAACTCCAATTACATAATGTCGATTTAAAGAGTACTATAAAACTATCGGCAAGTATTAAACAATTAGAGAAAAAAAAAACAGTATTACAGTTTTGTTACAGTGAGGATAGACTCAATATAATAGTAGCACTGAAATAATTTCAAAGATACCCGCAGCTATCGAGGAGATATACAATCAAGGACACCATCATATTTATTTTTAGACAATGTAAGAGAGAACAAAATAGCGTAAATATGGCAGATATCAAGGAGCTATTCAACCAAGGAGACCGTCTTATCTGTTATCATCGATACAAAAGGTTAGTTTCCAAAAGCAATAAGAATTTCGTCATAGAGCAATTGTTTTTAAATTCGTATGGCAACTTGTTAAATATAAATAAAGAAATATATATAAATATTTAATTTGTAATACTATCTTCAATGATTATGCATATTAATACATGTATACATAATATTATAATGACGATAAGCATCAACATTTTTATTTATAAAAAAGGGCCTTCAGAAAGTTTTTTTTATGATGCAGCAACAAACTACCAGCTGATAACATCAACATAGCTTGTAGGCGATTTAGTTTTGTTCAACAAAGGACGTTAAATTAAATCCATATTGCCTTCAAATGGACAATTAAAATAAAACATAATTTTGCATTCATAATATCATAATGTATTTAATTACGTTGTGTTTTAAGCCCGTAAATTAAACCGCGAGACCATAGCGAGGCATGTTGAAGCCATAATCTTTTTGTTACGAGTTAATAAAAGGAAGAGAGGTGTTAATTCCGCTGGTGATGCCTTTAACACCGCCTTAAAATGTTTGAGATTCATGATAGATCAAAAGATTGCCAGCATGTACCGGGTGATTAAAAATGCATGTAACGGTTTTGAAAATTCATAATATTTTTCTGCGATAAACTCACAAAATTTCCTTTTGCCCGATTCCAGTGGATCTATGGCATCTCCAATTTGGGCACGTTATATACTTACATAAGCGTAAATTATATACCTGGCTATTCAAATCTGGTTACCAAACGCGCAATTTTTATGATTTCAAGTGCCGGGAGTCAGCGAAACCCTATAGAATTCTCAATTTGGTGCGCTTTGTAAGCCCGAAGAAGATATTCTAGTTTCCGGTGAAGCATATCTGCTCGCTTATCGTGGCTTCTTTTTTTTTCTCTCTTAGTGAATGAACTTTTTTTACATATTTTACTAAGAAATCTTATTCCCTATTTTTTTTTCTTCCTGTTATTTTACGTATCTATTATTATTTAATTGTTTATATTATTATCACTTATGAAACGTATTTCCAATGTACTGTCCCTGTATACTTCCTGGATTAAAGAACTATTATTATTCTTATCATTATTATTTTAAGTAACAATTCGATTCAATAGTGATTACTCACCAGAGACATACTGAGGGTATTTATGATTCAGGAAAAAATATGCAAATATACCACCTAGTAGTATGTATAATATTTTATTTATTTTAACTATTTGTGAAATAACACAAGAAAATTAAATTTCCAATTATTCACGCACGCCGTTTTACGAACCCGCGACCTCTGGCTCTGGAGCCAAGGCGCTTTCCACTCCACTATGGAGGTAGTCGAGTTATATACCTTATCAGTGGCCAGACAGTTATGAGTTTAATAATGGTACCTAATATTTACTCCACGCGATGAAATTTACTAACTATAAAAAATATATACAGATTAAAATATAGGTACATATTAGTAAAAAACATTTAATTTGTGTATTGGTATAATTTTAATATAAACACGTACATTTGTTACACACTCCAACACCTAAATATTCATGTATGTCTGTTATTATTTTGTACCTTATGTTAGTTTTAATATAATACTGATGAAGGAAGGGTACTTTCGAAACCGGTGGATCATTATATTAAATTGAAGTAGTTTAAAACAAATTTATTTGTTTATATTATAAAATATATGTGTATGTGTCCAATAACATCTCGCACAGTTAAGTATAAGCATATAGACCAGGTGATCTAGTATTATGTATTGTTTTTTAACCAAGCAAGAAAAGGTTTATTTGGGAAAAGTTTTGTAGTCCAATCACCTCCAAACCATGTTATGTTTGGAGATGCTGTGCGAAGGATCTACTGCATGCCAAAATGCAAAACAAAACTCGCGTTGCCATGAGGGGTGACTCAGATACCCCACGAATTTTATCATTATAAACCAATTTTCATATTCATTCATATATCTTATGACAAATTCTACTTATGGCTTACATATTTAATATTTCTTCCTTCAAAATTATCATAATACAGTTAATTTTATAATAAAACCCTTACATATTATATATAATATACTGAATTATGGCAGGTAAGAATATTTGCTACCTGTTGGCGGTCTGGCGGCCGATCACCTTACCCCTCACGCATCTTTGGTAATAGCGCGAGCGAGTGAGATGGCGCGCATCATCCAACACTATCCGATTTGAATGGCGGAAAAGGGGTGTAGCTGTGGGTATGGTTCCAGCACGCAAAAAATGTTATTTACATATTAATAACCCTTTTTCACTCTAGTACTTAAGTTTATTTAATTAATGATAGATCATGTGTTTACAGGTTTTACAGAAATACAAAAAGAATTTCAAAAATATAAGTCCTCTATTTAAAATAATACATCGAGGATAGCAATTTATGAAATTTTGACTACCCCTCTTGGTAACTTGGTAATAGGAAGGTTTAGGAGTGGATGGATGTATTTAACTAAAGTAATAAGGTTAACTTCATTAATATACTCATGTTCTAGGAATGAGGAATAAAAAAAATGTTTTGCCATTATAAAAAAAACGAAATAATTTTTTTTCTCTACCTCAAGCGTTAAATATCCATATGTACAAATATTGGGTACGGGTTTGGCGTGTCTCTCAACTGTATACCGATATCAAAGAGAACTAAAGTCAGAATAACATTATTAAGAATATACTGTTTACTGTGTATCTCAGCGATGGAAGATTCGTTTCCGAAAAATGTTGACATCATAGTATAATAATAAGTATATTTTTTAATTCATTAATTATACATTGAAGAAATTATTAAAGCAAGTAAAGTTTGAATGCTTAGATATGTTGCGGTAAAGTAATTATGAGGAAATATGAGCAGCTTCACTAAAAACTTCCTGTAGAGTAAAACTGCATCGGATTTTCTGCACTGCAGAGGATGTTGCATTGTATTATTGTACTTAGCCGAGAATAACATGAAAATCATTTTAATTGCCATCGTTCTCGCAACGCCGTTCTTATTCGACGTTTATTGTGAACGTGTCTTGTCTCTGTTATGAATGCATCCCGGATAGTAAAGTCGTTCAACATAATTATTGTAATGTTTTTATTCGCATTATGAAGTTTAAAAGTATCAAAATACTGGGGAAATAATGTTGACATTACGTTTTCACGGAGTATAGTAAATAATGGGTTATTTCCGACATAACGTTTTTATCGTACGAGGTTTTTTTGTTTTAAAAAACATGTTTTTTTAACAAACCGATGGTTTTTTAGTGAACGCTATACAAAACTAAAAAAAAATCGTAAAGCTAATACAACTATGGCACCATCAAAAAGGGAATATTGCGAGGTAGAAGAAAATAGGAGAAGTGCAGAGGAAGATTGTAAAGTGCCTTCGTAGCACTTAAGATTCTTTTCTGCAACTCGTATTCACTTTGAGGTTGGCATTATTAATAAATGAATTAAAAAATACTTTGAAATCATCACTTTATTAGTAATTTGAAATTTTGGAAATCAGAAAAAGGATAAATGTTCAATTAAATATAATTAATAATATGTATATATTTTTTAAATAGCTATCTCATGAATTAATTTTTATATTAATTTTTATAATAAAAACTATTTCTTTTTAATTAAAAATACAAATTTGTTATTCAATATTTTAAAATATTTTTTTATTAATTACTAAGCTACTTCAATCAATTTTTGTTTATGTTCATAAATTTTCTATACTTACATTATTGTATTCTATGTTTATCATTTGTCTATACTTTGCGGTGAGGTGATTTTCTCACGAAAACGGTGCTATAGAAATAGTCCATTTATTATTATTATTACTATTGACATTACCATTTTTTATCAATCCATATATTCCTTATGATTAAAGCGTCGCCTTCGAAATATGTTGACATGTATATATTAATAGAGTGGTGATTACAAAGTAATTTTTAATTCATTTTCTTATTTTATTATCCCTATTATAGTTTTTTTTTTATGGTAAAATTCACAAACATAATAAATAACAGTTTTTATTACCCACTGATTCAGGGAATTTTAATAGTGTATTTAAATCTCATTGACAAATAAGTTTTTGAATTTCTTGTTATTTTCTTTGCAAAAATGAGGATTGTTACCTTGGGGATAAAAATGTACACGATTAAAAAGATACTTTAATAATTTATTCATCTCTATGCCACTCTGATCAAGTATGGGGTCACTTTTTGATCTACGTAAACCAATACTCTCAGTAATTAATAAGGCTTAGGCAATTTTTGTCTGTTTCATGGTTTGAATTTTATTTCTTCTCTTTGGAAACAGAAATTAAGATAACTTAGGGCATTTCAAGTAGGAACGTTTTGATTCTGAAAAGTTATCTCAGCATAGCCATTTTCTTTTCTTGGGGCAAAATGCAAAAAAAAAGGTTTTCTTCGACAGAAATGAACAAATACCATAAACATGAATAATATTCGTAAAAGCGTCCTAGAATATCTTAACAAAAATGTAAGTCTCTTCAATAAAAAAATATTACTACTAAATGAATTTAAAAATATGCCTGGTATTCACCACTTTATAAATATACTTTGATGCGTTCATGATCAGAAATATATATTGTATTCATATATTCCTGATGAAGAAAGCATCGCTTTGGAAACATGTAGATACCAATGTATATTTATAAAGTGGTGAATACTAAGTATATTTTAAATATTATTTATTAAAAATGACGCCAAGTGAATACCAATTGTTTGAAGAAATTATCAATATTATTCCAATCAAATTGAATTTCTAAGTAATCGCTTAAGAAATGGATTAATTACAAATCAAATAAAAGTACTTGAAAAATATTATTTTCGTGTATATTTTTAAAACCTCTCTGATTTTAATTAGCAAAATAACTAATTCATAAGCCCGATGAAATAACATTTCCGAACGAGCGCCACATTTTTACTTGCATTGTATAACTTTAAGCGGTCGAAACAAAATAATAATAACTGATGGTTGGTACGGCCTCATCTGCGGGTATAATGAGCCGGTGTTTTGAAGATACGGTGGAGTGATTCTTCGCTCGTCGGTCACAGATATAAAAAAAAAAACAAAACAAAAAACCCTACGTATACATTTCATGAACCTGCAGCGGGGTTTTTGCTGCACTTTTCGGTCCATTCAACTCGGCGGACAATCGATGAGTAATAATGCTGTCAGACTGTCTTTCATACTTGGGCGGCTTGCATACCGTCATGACATATTGTTCCAGCAGTGTACGTTTTATCTGTCAATGCCTTCATAATTATTATGATTAGTCGATCAAATAAATGCTATGTTTATATTGTTTATTCATGTTGATGAAACGTGACAAAATGTGGAGGCAGAATTAATACGCATCATGTTATTTAAAAGAATTTCGTGAACTGTCAAATTTACTTTTATTGTAATCATTATTCGTTTTCTTTTGTCGTATAAGTTTTATCACATATGTTATTAACAAGTTTTAAACGGTAAGGAAAAAAACACATTAAATAGAAGAAAAGAAGGGTAGTTATCAGAAAAGATTAAATACATATGAAAGTATATATTTATTCATAATATATATGTTTAAAAAAAGTGCTACATAGGCAAGGCTAATATACTTGGAATTAGTTAAAAGCAGATCAAATTTACTTATCTAGGAATTAACATTTTTTGTCTATATATTATAGGTATAAGTATATTACTATGTATATATTTATACACGTACATTATTATCTAGTACGGATTAGAAGTAATTTATTTATTTTCGTTTTACATTATGAAATATAGACAATTAAAGGAATTGATTTTTCGCGATTTTAGAGGAACCTTTAACAATTATTTAGGGTTAACGATGATTTAAAAAAAAAAGTTTTACTCCTTCTACTTTGAAAATATATTGCAATATGAAATAAATAAAAAAAATATTTAAAAATATTAAAATAAGCATCATGGTGGAATACTTCTCACCAGTAGTCAATATTTACTATACCTTTACTTTAAAAAAATATATATATATATAATTCAGTTTGGATGTGTATTTTGGCCTCAAATCCAAAAACAACGGTAACAACAGTAAAGATAGTAACAAAAAAATATTTTTATTACTTTTTTTTCTATGGTAAGGAATGTTGAATATTGATATAAAGGGGAGGAAGAAATAAATAAATAAAAACAAAATCATTATATAATAAAAATTGTGTTGAACATTGAATAAATTAGAAAGTTGTAGTCCAATATATTTTTCAACATAACGCTGAAATTATTTTTGTTTCTGTTTTATTTTGTTCTTCAACAAACAACAAAATAACTACTAAGAATACTGGAGCTTCCATGATATATAAATTAGTGAACAAACTAATGATTATGTAAATAATTAAAGAGGTTTTGAGTGGAAATCTCAAAAACATTAGATCAATGCGATACGAATTGATTTGAGATCTCTTAGTCATTTGAATCGTAATCTCTAGTAATAATAGACACCATATAACTGTATACAGATTCGAATTTAAATATATAGGCACAAAACATTTTCACGTCGTACTAGCCACAAATCAATACAACTTGATGCAGATGCAAAACAAACAAAAAACCGAACCAACCCTGAACGATGAGCTCCGATAGGAACGCATCGCATCAATTTATTAGACCTCCCATTATGAACCTCCATCTGACAAAAATGTTTCATCAAAATGTTGGTTAAATATCAGTTCATTGATAAGATACTATGTCAAAAGAAACACATTTTTTTTAAAACTATTAATATTCAATAATGTTCGATCATATTTGTTATGTATTTCTCGAGAACTATTTTTCTTGCGACACAATTGAACGAATTATCTGCTTAAACTTTTAATAGCTAAAACCGATTTCGACGTTATAACGAAAAACATTTACAATGCAACCGTAGAATGGGATAAGCCAGAAAGGTCACATTTTTATAAAGCAAAACTTAGTTTTGAAAAATTATTTATTTAGTTAATAAATAGGTGTGTTCCCAATAATTATCTCAACAATCACTGAAGTAATTAAGTAACATAATACATAAATAGAAGTGTTATGTCCTATTTTACAGGTTGAGAACACTTCAAGACTTCACATGATTTATTTTTAAGTAATATAAATATTTTCAAGTTCTTGTTTGACAGATGAGTCGTACGACTGATCACCAGCTGAATGTGAGTCGAATGCATCCGTGGTCGAGAGTGCAGAAAAAAGTGCATCGGATGGTACGCCAATCGGCGACCAAGGCTCAGGGTAAATGCACTTAACAACACGACCTTCTGCTCGTACCCCCCTCCCGCCCCCCCCCCGTGAGTACAGTAAACTGCAGCCTTCTCTCGGAGCCCAATGAGAGCGTATTGAATGTATACCTGTGACGTGCAATGTAATCGGGCCGGGCTTTCAAATGCCGAACGGTTGCGTGGAGAGATGAGTGATTGATGGACTCTTGCACTGAACACGTATACGAGTACCTATTATAATGCTGTCTACGGACATTTAGATGGGAATAACCTTAATGTCATATTATATTACTTGTCGATTGAGATAAATACAAAGGACTTCGAACATTATAGGATTTAATTTTAAATACATCACGAACTTCCGTGGCCGAGTAGTTACGATCCTCGACTACGAATGCAGTTTGAATCCCGACGTGCGTAAGTAAATTTATTTTTCTAAATATTAAAGCAAAATAACTTAACCCCTCGTGTCTAGGTAACATACTATCATGGTAGTTAGTAAATATATCATATCAGAAATTTATTTAGACATACTCCCGCTTGACATTCAATTTCAAATAGATTCGCTGTCCGTATATAAATCAGAAGAAACAGTCTTTCATGTTTCATTAAAATTTTCCAACCGGACGCATTAGGGAATTAAAAAATATTTTTAAATTTAAAAAAATATATATTTAATATACATGTATTACCTGTATAGGTTACTGTCACTTCACTTTTTTTCCGTTGAATACAAAAATATGGTAAATGGACACGGATTAATTAAACATGTAAAAATTATTTAAAAAAATGAAAGAGTATTAAAAAATTTAAAATAATAAATATGTATTAGAAATTTAAAAAAAGATTTTTCATTTTTTATTAACAAAAATAATAACAAAAAATTACCAAGGCATAGAAAATAAAATAAAAGTTGTTATTATTATTAATATTTATATTAATAGTATTCTAAACATAGTTATTAATTGTGAAAATAAATGTAATGATATTTAAAAAAATAATAATTAATTACTAATAATATTTAATTGACTATTGTATTATTAAAAGCTTCGCTTTCGAAACATGCGGATATTTATATTTAAATAACAGTAGTGTAAATTCCTTATTATAATGACATCACAAAATAACTCCACATGTATTGAAGAAATTATTGTTTATTGCTGAAGTTTTTGGGTTTAAAATTTGCTTTTGACAGTGGTTTGGTGTATAAAATAAAATATTTATATTTATGGAGGTAGTTATATATATTACTTTAAAAAATGAACCATTGAAATAAATATGACGAAATAAAATAGTAATTATATCTTATATATTAGACGTTAATCGATAACAAAACTTATGGAAAAAAAAAAACCTTTATTTAAGCATTAATTTATTAGGTATTGTTACATTTAAAAATAATAAAGATTAAATATTACCCTAGAGTAAAAAATATGTTAGTAACGTCCCATTTTTCGGACGCTAAAACTCGATGTATTTATAATTTCTTCGAAAGATTGGTATTCACTTCTGGGTTCATTAAAATGAACTAAAAATTACTTTGTTTTCAAGACTAATATAAAAATATCAACATGTTTCGAAAGCGATGCTTTCTTCATCAGGAATATATAGAATAATGAATACAAAGTAATTTTTGATTAATTTATTCATATGTTTACATTTACAGGCGGTCTATCCTATCTGTCTACCCCTGTAGAGAAAAGGCCTGATGAAAAGTTAGTTAGTTAGTTAAACGAAAGATTTGAGCCGTATTATAATTCTGATAAAGTGAAATGGCGTCATGAACAAAAGCCCCGCCCCCCATCACTATTCTCTTTCTTATCCTTTTCGCCCATTTTCTCTATTTTTTTATATTTTTTCCCGTCCCTCAGCGCCTCCCTTTTATTTATTGGTCATTGTTACTTTATGTACGTCAACCCATTCGATACATCACACATCACTCTGGGCACGTATCCCAAACAGGAAACATCAACATCGTTCCTCACTTTCGTCACCTTGCCCCACTCCCCCGCGACCGGAATATATGGGCCGGGAAGCTTTATTGATACCGCAATATCTATCACAGAGAAAATGAGGGAAAAAAGAAACAGAGGTGTTTCTTCGGAGAGTTCACTGGCACGAAACATCCATAGATATGTCCATGAACCGAGTATGTGTCAGCTACCAGCAATCTGCATAACATTAACTTATTTAAGTAAAAAAAGAAATACCAAATACAGTGCATCTTTTAAAATGGCGAATAAGACTATATTTCACATACATAAACATATGTAGTTTTTTAAAGAAAGCTAAACATTCCTGGCTTACAAATAATTTGACGATAATTGAAAATCCCCTACTACCACCATAGGAAGCGGAAGATGTTCCTAATGTCGTTGTAAAAGACTTAGCCAGATGAGGAATTGAACTCACGACGCATAGCTGGAACCCAGATCCGATGGTAGCTCTGCCACTGGTCGATCTTTTGAATTAGATCTATCTCATAATTCGTCAGTGCGTGTGGTTAAGGTACAGGAAAAAACATATTACGATTCATCGAAACCCCTTCAAAAGCTGCAAATATACATAACGATTTCTTTGCAAAGGAATGAGAAAATTTTCCCGCTCTCATAAAGATAGACCCAAACACAATTCCAGACGGTAATATTGATACTGAAAATAAAATGTTAACATTTCAAATCACCACAGAGGATGAAATAGTATTTATTATAAACTGCATAAAAGGAGGTTCTGCTCCAGACTTTGATGAAATTACAGTAAACATTTTAAAAAATATTAAAAAAACAAATTTCTAAATCGTTAATGGATAGAATCAATAAAAGTTTCCAAACCGGAGTATTTTCATCTAATTACAAACAAACCACCATAACCTCAATATTTAAGTGTATAAGCACCTATTTTAGTAATCTCAAATATTGCAATTTTAAAAAAATTTGTTAAAAAAAAGAATGAACCAATTTCTAAAATGTAATATTGTAATTTAGAAAGTAAAAACACACGGGATGCAATAAGGAACTCAAGTGAAAAATATAATGGCTATAGAAATATACATTCATATAGATCAGCAAACAACGATTCTTAATATATAATTTTATTATTTATAATAATACGTTGAATTTATAAATCGTTATTTAAAAGTGAATAAATAATCATCTCATCAAAACACCTTATACTGTTGGTACCATTGCATTTGGAATATCTGACGTCACGTGTGTACTCGTATTCTGTTTTTCGATGAGTATGGAAATTTTAATTTTTGTATTTTAAATATGTATTTTTTTAGTTTGATGACTTGAAGCTCATTAATTATTGTACAACATAAAAAAAACTATTACTAACGATATAAATTAAGGCGACCATGGGCAAAGCAATTATCAATACGAAAATTTTGATAACGTTATTGCTGAATACTATTATTATTCTGTGAGTTATCATTTGTTAAAAGGTACATAATGTTATTCCTTGTGTTTAGTTAGGGTTTACAGTGAACAGAATGTACAATTATGTACGGTAAAGCTCATCCTTGTTTTGACATTTGACATTCTAACCTCAAAACCGACCGGCTATAGATTTGGAGCGTTTTGGCGGACTTTGAAAAATTGAAACTTTGTAAATTATTTTCAGTATATAAACTAACTTTAGAAAAAAACGAAATATGCTGGTATTTATGTTTGAACGTCACTATTGATAAATAAAAAAATGGACTAGAGTTCCAAATTGCCAAATTCTTATTCATAATTCATCGTTTATATATTATATATTTATAAGACGAAATATTCTAGAAATCTAAAAAGTGTGTACTACGCAACTGTTCAATCAATATTACAATTTTGAATTATTGACTGAGGCTGGGGGGGATATATAATCATATTTTATGTTCACTTTAAATAATTCAAAGATTGATAATTAAGGTAATTTAAAAAAAAAAAGTCAGTAATTTCTACTAAAACCCATAAAACGTACAAAAAAAATTAATAAAATGAATGAAAAATCCATTAATTCAAAATGACACAAGGAAGTTATTTTACATCAATTAAAAAAAAATCAAATATTCAAATTTTTAAAGAAAAAAATTAAATAATTTTCAATTTAAAATATCCACAAACTATCAGAATAACATTAAAATCACACAATTTAACACTAAGCATACTCAAAATATCTGCAGCTATCTAGGAATAACTTACTTTAACACTCTTTCTTCAAACCTCAAAATTATAGAAAATATCCGTGAATTCTTGTCGTTGTTGAATGACACTCTTTAATTTGTTATTATAATTAATTTTTTCAGTTTTTCTTTTTCCAAAAACCTTGTGTTACGCGACTAACTAATTTTACCCGACTGATTCATAATTTTCGGCTGTAATAAATAATATTTTATCTTCTGATTTAATTATTTAATCGAAATTCTCTCACTAAACACAAGAACCGTATTTCTTTACGATGAGGAATAGATATTTTATGTTTAATTTTCTATCCTGTATTTATCATGTAATATTTATACAATTGTTTAAAAAAAAATTAATAAAATGATCACAAAGTTAGTAATTATTATCACGAAAATTATTATTATCTCTCGAGTGTCATGGGCTCCTTGTTTTATTCACATTCATACGAGTATAATGTACATCACATTGAATTTTGCACCAACCGCTTCAGCTATTTAATTCATTTCGTGACATGTTTTTACCTATGTACGTGCCTGTTTTTTTAAAAAAAAAATTTGTTCACTTTCAATAAAAAAACATCCTATTTACATGATAACAAATTACAAGGCATTTCAGGATGTTTTTAATAGTCCTCGTCACTAAGGGTTCCTGTGATGAGGACTAGTTAAGAACTGATTGCTTTAAGCTGCTACGACGTTCTTTTAAAATTGCTGGATAAATTCCTCTTCTTTGATTTTTTTGAGCTAGGTTTTGAGTTTGGTTTATGAAATCATTTAAGCAATCCGTTTTTTAGAGCTTAGAGAGAGATTTTTATAGTTCGTTTGTCCAAAAGAAGTTATTAATTTGGGTATTTTAATAATGTCTTTCTGATTAGCGCTTGTGTTGTGTTAATTTGTTTTTTTTTTTGTTTTTTTTTTATATTCTTTTAAATGTCTGATTTAAACTTAATATAGATATTTTGAATGTTAGGGATTGCAAAAGATTTGAAGATTTCTTTTGTTGGCATTCTTATGGGAGCTTTAAGGATGGTCTTTATATCACCTTTTGGGTGTTTTAGACAATTGTTTCATACCATATTATGGTACATTAGGATGAGGATCGGAAACCAATATCCATTTTATTATCTACATCAGTTGAATATTATGCATCATAATTTTTTTTATTTTGTCTTACTCCGAAAAGTTTAAAGTTTTTGGATTTCAAAAATAAAATTTCGAAAATTGACAGGAGACTAAATAATGTAAACAGAGATATTGGTGGTAAAGCTCGACTACCATTCGGACGGGTGGTGTTCGATACTCACAGTAGTCACAGTTAGTAATCGATTTACTCCCATTCCATAACAATTTACCATTGCTTAACAAAAAGTAACTATTAATAACTGAAGATTAACGGTTTATTTTGTATAAAAAAATTATAATTCGATGAGTATTCGGTGAATAACACCAAAGCCAAAAATATGTCCATATTTTAAAATTCTTATATAAAACTTATTTCATGGTTTCAACTAAGCCCCCAACTTTAACAACACAAGTATTTGAGGGTTCAGATACTCTATTTGAGAAACCCATCCCCCCCCCCCCCCACGGCCCCCCACCATCAAAGGCACCCATTGATAATTGTAATGTTGGTGTTACGCGAGTCTCCGGGTTAGTATTATTATTTGAGATGTAACTTGTAATATTACATTGGATTGTAATAATCAAGAATATTAATATCTCCCCGACAGTAGTCTATTGTCACGTGTTCCAACAGCGCCTAAGATTAATAATTGAATTACGGTATTGGTGGTTACAGAAAACGTTTTTATCAAGGACTACAATAATTAAAATTAATACACTTAAAACTTTCATTCCATTTACATTTTTTAATGTGTGTTTTCACTAAAAACAAACATTAAAAAATGCATATCATACTTTAATCTTGTATACTTTAAACTTTAATACTCTATACTTTAAACTTTTACGTCTCATATGTAATTCGTTATTACTACACACTAAATTTATGGTAAAAAAAAGCATAACATACTTAATCTTTTATTTTTCAAACTATTATACTTTATATTTTATAATTTATAAAATAAAACAATAACTTTGTTTTACATCACTTTTATTTATACTTTAGCCGACCGGGTTTCGCTACTACCGTAGCTTCTTCAGGGCAGTATACAACTTGTATACAAGCTGTATACTGCCCTGAAGTTGTATACAAGTTGTATACTAGTTGCGTACTAGTTGTATACTATAGTTGAAGAAGCTACGGTAGTAGCGAAACCCGGTAGGCAAAAGTATAAATAAAAGTGATGTAAAACAAAGTTATTGTTTTATTTTTTAAATTATAATGTCACATCACCAAGTTACCGCTTCATATGAAAATATATTATATTTTATACTTGTACATCTCAATTTTAATTCTTTACTACTCTACACTAATTTAAAAATGTATATCATACTTTAGTATCTTATACTTTAAACTTTTACTCTCACTATACACTTTTACATCTCATTTGTAATTTATTATTTCTCTACAGTAAACTAAAAAATGCATATCATACCTTTAACTTATATTCTTTAAACTTTCATACTTTATATTTTAAACTTTTACATCTCATTTGTAATTCATTATTATTCTACACTAATTTAAAAAATGCAACATACTTAAAAAAAAAAACACACAATTATTTTATTTTTTTTCTTAAATTTACTTTATGGATTGTTTTATATTATTTTATGTGTATGTATATTAATTTGAACTAATCTTATCAATTTGACTGTCCTAAAACGTGATTTGCTCCTAGTTGGACAGTCAAAGCCTTCTGAAATATTTCTGTAAAATAATGTGTGTATCAAATAAATATTATTATTATTATTATATTTGAAAAAAAAAATATTTATATCCTTTTGTACATTTAGAAGATGATATTCTGTACAGGTACTTAACTTTCATTAGTTGAAACATTTTATATTTTTCTTTTATATATGTATTTGTTTACATTATGTAGTATTTTTTTTATATTAGAGAGCGCCCCTTTCCTAAGTACAACCATCTCAGCTTGTATTAGGAAAGAATATATATTCCATAAAATTGCACATTGTACAATTCTGTAAAATATATAACAAACTAATACTGCCTAATAAAAAAAAGTTTTTAAGAAAATGTACATATAAGAGTATATACCATATTAAAGATAGTTCATATTTCAGGTATTCTTTAGCAATTACATTTATGTATTAGATAAAATAATTAAAATATTAACTTTATGCAGGTACTACAAACAAAATGATTTGCATTGGTAAATTTAAACTTTAAAATTATTTTAGTGTTACCATTATATTAAGTCTATCCTTACTGTAACAAAACTGTGCTACGGTTTTTTTTATTTCTCAATTTGTATAATACTTGCTGGTATTTTCTTATTTTTACAATATTATTTAAATCTATATTATGTAATTGGACTCTAGTATCTCTATAACAAAACTGTTATATTGTTTTCATATTTAAAAAAAAAACATTTTTTCAATAACTTGTTTACATTGATCACAACATGCATGCACCTATATTATTCTAATTTTACCCTACATTTGCATGATGATTGTTATTTACCGTTGTATTATATAATATTGTTGGAATAAACTCCTGCTGATAAGCTACTTGTAGTGGCTTAGCGGGTACAAGTTCCAATTGTATGTAATTAATATTTTACAATAACAAAATTTTAAAATAAAATGCGAACTATTCATTTTTATGATTAAAATCTGCAACTTTTTAAATGTGTATCCTGTATACTGAGCATACAGCACCGGAGCTCGAAGGATTTTCTCTACAGAAAAGTAAATAAAACAAATAAGAGTTGTGTTTCTTAAGTCATTCACTTACGTGTTTCTTGTGATAAGGTTACTAAAGTTGAGATTAAAAATAATTTAACAACCGCAATAGTACACTTTTTAAATGAACGATACTAAAAATTATTAATTTTTAAATTATCGTACAATGCATGTTTGAATTATGAACCATGGTGTACATTTTCGTACTTTGCACACCACAATTTTGCTAGGCCTGAGCTGCTTACACACCTCATAACGGAAGCAGATTTCTCACAAGGTTAAAGTTTTCATCACGATGTGCATTAATCTAAAACGACGAAGTTAATGCCTTTAATATAATTAGCAACTAAGAGTTGAACCAATAGCCCCTGACTCTGGGAAAACTTATTATACACGCAGTTCAACGCTGGGTCATATATGAAGTAAAGACGAGCTCTTGACCTTTAAAATCCTAGATTTCTTATTAAAATACCCCTCAAATCGTTTTTATTTATTTATTTGCAAAAACAGTATAAACCAATACATTGCAATATAGGTAAGTAAAAATTACAAAAAGTGAATAGTTAACAAGTGAGACAAAAAAGAAAAATTTCAAATGTAGGTTTACTATGATGATATTTCACGTTTAAATACGTTGTAGGACATGTGGAAAATATCCACATTTCCTGTGAGGCAGTTAATTAACCTAGTGATTCTTCCCAAGGCATCACTATTGGTAAGTTAGTTCTGCACCTAGGAAGAATCAAAAGCCTGTGTTGGGGACATAGAATCCTATTTTAGCCAGAATATCTGGTATTGAGATTATACCGTTTAGAAGCTTATACGCCATCAGTAGTAATGCAACATCCCTTCTGGAACTAAGGCTGCATATACCCAGCATTCCCGAGATAAATGCTGTTGGAAACGGCCATGGGTAAAAACCAAACTCTCTCATGAAGAGGTATCGTAAAAAATTCTTTTGTATCTTCTTGTACCATTAGTACATAGACAGTGTCCTCTGGCCCCCATACCTGCGATCCACTCTCGAGAATGCTACGCACTAAGCTAAAGTAGAGCAGCCTTATTTTGTAACTGATAGGAACAAGTGCCTAGATAGCAGTAGAATATTAAAGTTTTTCTTGTTCCCTTTGGGAAGCTATCTAAGAATACAAAAATTCTATCTAGTTACTTGTTCCCCATCGGGAACAAAAAGGACTCGAGGGGTTAATGAAATATAATTTATTTTTTTAAATTTTCTAACAATCGCTTGTTATGTTATATAGTGTAGGTTTAATCAATTTCAACGAATTTTTTTTAATAAACCACATCGATGGTAAAAATCCAAGACACTTGTGTGGCGTGTATTGCACTATGACCAAAGGAAGGCTGTTTGTGGTGTTTCAAGTTCGGGTATGAAATGTCCATTGAATATTTGTAAATTTCAATTTTATTATCATCTTTCACTTATCGTCACGGCCAACTTAATAAATGAGCGTAGAGGTTCCTTAATTAGTTCATGGAAAAATACTGTATCAGAAATTTCTCGCCTTTCTAAATTGATTTTTGTGGTTTGTTTTTCTTGGGGTAGGCACAGCTTTTCAGCCCTTATGGGCTGCATGCCACTGCAAGACACCGTACCTCCGTTTATTGGTGAAAATTTGTTATGAAATTAACTCTACTCAGGAAAACCCATAGTTGTATATTTAAAAATATGGCCTCTCTAACTCACACCATTCCAAAGATATTAACATATTTCAACGTGTAAAACAGAATTTTCCTTGAGATTCAAATTTTTACTTTTATTATCTCGAAATATTGTTTTTCCGAGAAAAAATATCTTGACTAACCATCAACATACTGATTTTGATTTAAATCCGTCTCGTTTTGGAACGTAAAGTTCAATTTTTCATAAAGATAATAATAACGGATAAGGTGTTTGTTACGTAACGGGATTATTAATTATTTCTAGCCTCTCGTGCATAGATACCTACTTCCTTGTTAAAAAGTCGGCGAATTCGGTTGGATGGTTTCGTGTCCCGGCACAAGGAGCGACGGCCATTTTGGCCAAAGAAAGATTCCGGCATCAGAACGCAGAGGTTGTGTCACAGACACGTCACGCCGTTTACAACGTCGTCTTGTTACCGTAATTTAAAAGTCCTAACTACTGTTAACAATTTACTTGTGAGGTCCCTACATAGTGGACCGGGTTTGTGAACTAATATGAAGACACCGTTCTTGCCGGGAGCTTTCTCGACACCGGACCGATGCCCCAATGTAAGCTGTACTTATTTCCTCTTTTGGCTGTGCTGTAAATAAGTGTGTTTTAAAGTAACTTGTCCCCCACATATCAGTTCTTTTACATGTTCTCTAATAACAACAGCCTATAAATAAACAAATAATCCATCTTGACGGAGAGGCTTATTTATTACTTATACATAGACTTAAGGACTTCTTGTTTATCTGTATTGTATTGAATGATTAATATTTGTTTTACATTTTTATTGTTCCCTACTTACTACGCTAGCTTGGGCCGTGTTTATTTATTTGTAAGAAACAGTTTTTAGTACAAATTTATATACAACGGAAGTTTAACAAAAGGTAAGCCAACAAAGTTTCTTGTGCTAAAAGTGTAACAGTGATTAAGTACGGATGTTTTATTAAAAGAAAAAACAAAATAAGAAGGAAGGGGGAGAGGAAAAGGTAGATAGGATCGGGACAGGAAATGCTCTCGACACATTTTATACAGGTGCATCAATTTTTGTTATAGAAAGTAGTCCGTTAGTAGTAGTAGACAATCAAAAAATCTGTTTTCTTAACATTATAACATATGCGTAGTATACTTTAAAATTATTTAATATAGAAAACAAAATTTATTTAAAGGTGGAAGGACTGAAAAAAGTATTGATTTATTTAGTAAAATTAAAATTATTAAAAGTAAATATACTCACTATAGTTCAATACAAAAACAACCCGGAAAAAGTTAAACGACATAGGAATAAGTCATTTTGAATATGAATGAATTAAAAAATATAATCACAGATATCCACATGTTTCGAAAGCGATGCTTTCTTCATCAGGAATATATAGAATAATAAAAATAATAATGTCAAGTACAGATAAATGAGAAAAATTAGAACACAACAATATAAGAATAGACAAATTATAAACATAAACAAAAATTGATTAAAGTTGGTACGTAATTAATCAAAAATGTTAATAAAAAAAAATTATAAAGCATTGAATAAATTTGTATTAGAAATTAAAAAAAAAAAGAAATCAGTTTTATTATTAATATTAATATGAAAATAAATTCAAGAGATAGCTATTAAAAAAAAAACATTTGATTATTTATTAAATTTAATTCCCTATTAGTGCTTTTTCTGATATCCAAAATTTCGAATTTGTATAATTGTAAACTGGTTGTGTTTGTATGTAAAATTTTTAAACCTTTATTTGTATAAAATGAATGATTAAATGATTACTTTATAAATATGATTTGCAAATTCAGAACAGTTGTTATTATTTAAACACCTCAGGTGTTCCTTAACTCTAATACTTAAATTTCTAGAAGAATATAATATATTTAAGAATACACTAAATCAAATCTAGGCGATAACATGCATGATCCTTTCAGCTTCCGAGAGATCACTCATTAAAAGGTGTTTTTTTAAGCTCATATCGAGTAAATTTCTTGCACAGGTTGTTTTTAGTTGGGGGTGTAGCCTATTGTATATGAAGGGACTAAGAAAAGTATGCTATCTTTGTCTGCATGTAGTACGAGTGGATGATAATTGCAGAAAACCCATTGTCGCGCTTCACGTCCTGCGTCAGTGGGACAAAAAATTGTTAAGGTTGGGTCGTTGTTAAAAGTATTTCGGTAACTTCGGTTCCAGTGCTCTCGGATGACGGCTGTCACCGGTCGTTCAGCGAAAACCATTCTTTAAATCATCAATAATTTTGTGGTTTTAACAAGAGAAAAACGTTATTAAGTAAGTAACCTAATTAAGTAAGATATATAACCATAGATATACCACGGCGGAAAATATCACTTTTAAAAGTAGTACCGGAAGAAAAAAGTAATTTCTTTCTAGTGAGGTTGATATTTTTCTGATTCGTAAAGGGGAGAGGGACGTCGGAGAATAATTATTTATTAATTCAAAATAATGGTAGTATTATTACGCAATACGATAAACACAATGTTTTTAAATAGAAAAATATTTGTTAAATACAAAAAAAAAAAAAAATATTTTTTTTTGTAATGCAGATTAAAAATTTTTTGGTTACGTTTATTTACAAAAACGCAACGAAAAATTATTAAACATGCCTTTCTCCACTTTAAAAATCATATTCGTATTTTAAATATTTTGTAAAGCATACAATGGAACGGTCAGAAAAAAGTAATATTTCTGATTGGATTTTGATAAATGCTAAGTCTATGTAAATTTATAAAATATTTAATAAATATTTTTCAATTTAAAACATTATGCTAATCGTATTGCGTAATAATACTATCATTATTTTGAATTAATAAATAATAACTCTCCGACGTTCCTCTCCCCGTTGTTTATGTTATTAAAAAATTACAATTTCTTCATTATATTAGTATTCAGTTTGTGGCGTCATTATTACTAAATGATTTAAAAATTACTTTGTAATCACCACTTTATTAATATATATATATATATATATATTAATATGTTTCGAAAGCGATGCTTTCCTCATCAGGAACTAACTAACTAACTAACTAACCATCACGCCGTTTCCCCGAAGGGGTAGGCAGAGAGGACGGACCGCCAGACAACTCGATCTTGGCATACACTTCTTGCTTCATTCACTTTCATACAACGTCTCATACATTCTCTTCTGTTATTCCGACTTCTGACATGGCCCGACTCAAGTATTTGATTCACTTGATCGTGCCACGTCTTCCTTGGACGTCCCCAGCTTCTTCTTCATATATTCTCCTTACACTCCTTTCTTCATTCATTCGCTCTACATGCCCAAACCATCTAAGCGTCCCTTTCTTAATCTTGCTCACTACGCTTACATCAGCCTTGCATTCTTTACGAATCTCAACATTTTTCACACGATCATACATGGTTTTACCACACATTCGTCTCAGAGATATTATTATCAGGAATTATCAGGAATATTCTATATAAATATATAAAAGCATAATAAAAGCGATAATAAAAGCATCGCTTTCGAAACATGTTGATATATATATTAATAAAGTGGTGAATACAAAGTAATACTTAATTCATTTATTTAAAAATTATTAAAATGCATTACAACATAACGTAATTGTTTTAATAAGTTTTGGTACAGAACCTTGTATCACTTGAATATATTTTATCAATTTGTGATTTCAAATTTTCTCTTAAAAATCTTTTTAGGATTGTTTTGCTATTTCTTTCCGGAATTATGTAGTTAAGCAAGAAGCCTTTAAGGTTAAGGAATTTCAGCAGAAAGAAATTTTCCTTAAAAAGAACCAGAATAGGCCTCCTGGTGAATTTACGAATATTTCGATAAAATGGCTTCATTACGTTAACAATCATTCTGAACGTCTTTTTTTTTTTTTTTTTTATATGAATACCGCACAAGAGTCCCAACTACTCCCAACCGTCTGGAGCCAGTGAGACTATGGCATTCCCAATTGGGGAATGTTGTGAGGCTGAAGGTATTGGGGAGGGGAAGGAGAAGGGGAAGAGGAAGGTTGGGAATACCCGGCTATTCAGATCTGGTCACCAAACACAGCTAAGAGCCATTTCAAGCAACGTTTCAATTCTGAATGGTGGTCTTTCACCAGGGCGATACTGAGAGTATCTTCCACTCTGGAACGTGCGCAAATATACTCTATATTATTTTTAAATGAATTAATTGTGAAACAACACAAATTAATTAAAATAAAAATTACTTGCGCACGCCGGGATTTGAACCCGCGACCTTCGGATTCGTAGTCGAGAGCGTTACCCCTCGACCATGGAGGCCGTCTAGTTTATACGAGTGCATTCTCACGCTTCGATTGTAACGAGGGTTCCATAATTTCCACGATCACGGAGAAATGCGTCAGAGAATACGGACTCTAATGTGGGATAGTTTTGCGAGGTCGAGAATTTAAAATTAATGATAATCACGTCCCTAATATGGGACTGTTTGATTATGAGTTACGAAGCAATGATACTACTTCAGTTCATGCAATTATGCCCTAATACCTTAGACTTTAACTGCTACAGAGAAGCAAGCTCATGCGGATGCGATGAGGAAAACTTATTTCCATAAATTAACTCAATCACGTGAGCTTTCATAGGAGGTAGTGTTATTTTCGCATGATAGGATATTTGCAGAAACAGGTGCAAATACTATTAGATAAATACATACTATAAAATATACATTTTAATGATTGCATACCATACATAAAAGCTGCCTTTCTGCAGTTAATTTATGTTACGATTCTCATTTCTATTTTATGAGAAGAATCTAAATTTTTGTTTGTGTTTAAACTTTATCTATTATTGGATTATTGTGTTATATTTTTATCATTTTTCTATACTTAAAATTATTATTTTTTTAGTATTCCGTATATTCCTAATGAGGAAAGCTTCGCTTTCGAAACATCTTCATATATCTATATTAATAAAGTGGTGATTACAAAGTAATTTTTAATGAATTTATTAATAATGACGCCACAAAATGTATACCAATCTTTTGAAGAAATTATATTATATTGTTTAAAACATGGCAACATGAGAAGTGAAAATGAATGCTGTGAAAGTTTCCAAATTTAGAAGCTTGATTTGGCACGTTCTTTGCTCATATATTAAAACTCTTATCCTAGCACGGTCATTATCGTCGAAGCCTTGAAAATGTCATAAAAATCTCAATTTTTAAGTGGGTTAAAGAATAAACCAACTTAATGTGAATTTTATTAATAGGGAGGTTATAAATAAGGTAAATAATATCTTGAAGTTTTATTCATTAAAGACTGGCAATCAGTTATCTTTATTAAACCTCTCATCTCCCTTTACAATAATCCCGGCTCTTTGCTTTTGATAGAAAGTAACGGTTTGTTCTTTTAATTACTTAGGCTTTTATTCATGCATGGCTCTTCCTTTTTTCAGGCTTTGTTTGAATGAAAAACCGAGGAATTAACGTAGTGAGAAAGGACGTGGATGACTTAAAGATAATTTTTTTAAATCCTTGGTGTGATGCTTGAATGGACTTAGTTTTCTATATCGTTCTTACAGGTCAAATATATCTTTGTAAAATTAAATAGAATGTTTCAAACAATATTATGTAGTTAGTTGTTTATTGCTTATTTCTGTGCCATTGGTGAAGCCTGTTTCCCTTTCAAAACCAAGGACAATGTCCCATAATATTAAACCCAGAAATTCAATGGCCATCATTTATGTGATTATGGTTGTTGAGTTGTAAAAATACCTTAATTTTTGTTATTAGCACACTGAATATATATTACTCTTTAAAGCCATCCACCGGCTAAAATTTTAAAGAAATCACGCGTTCCTTATGCAGGTGGCGACAAGGTTCAAAATCCCGTTGTACATCGGCCGCATGTTTTGATTTCGGCAAAAAAAAACATCACCAAAATGCGTGTTTTATTCTATTCTGTAAAGCTCAGACATAATTATTTAAATGTTTTACGGTCATATTCTAAAAAACTTAATTTATCACAATGAACAATGCGAAAATATGGGAAAAAGAGTTCATAAGTAGGAGATTTTGCGCTTTAAACATTATTTTAATGTCTCATACTTTATTTTTTTCTAAGCTTATAAAAAGACATACCAAAAAAATTGACGGTTAAATGAAAGGCCAAGGTGTGATCTACTTGCAGTATTTAATTCAATTATCTATGATATTTCTAGGCCAACAAATTCTCAAACCAAAAACACACGATTTTGCATTACCATTGCATCGCCTTAATATTGTGATCTACACTGGTTTGTCAAAAAAAAATTCGGATGCAAGTAACAACGTTTAAATTCCTCTTACTTCCATGATCATAAATGGAAGAAGTTACTTGTACGTGATGGAGGAATTAGGAGTCTATTAGAGGATTGAACTCGGATACCTGGATTGGAACCCAATGCATTTGATAACTGGGCGATTAACTGGTCAAGAATCAGTTTGCTAATATGGTTTTGCTAATGAACACTTCAATACCAATTTTTTCTGCACTCTTTGACACGTGTCCGTCGGTGATTGTGATTATAAAAACAAGAAATTACAATCTCCGGCCACCCCTTCGTTACGCCACTGACTGAAAATTTCCCCGCCGAGGGACGGCCATTTAGACAGAGGGCGGAAATTATTTTCCGCGGATTTTTTTAACCGGATTAACCGAGTTTCGAAAATTTAATTGTATTTTTTCGGAAATACAAATTAATTTTTACGCGCTTTCAATTTGCTCCCACTTCATTACCGCGAACTGTGTGCTTGAGTCAGCGCCAAAAAATTAAGTTAAGCAAATTACGATGGGAAAAAAACGGACGGAAAGCTTTCAAGGACTAGAGATATTTCATTTAAATCAAATTATAAAATTCCCAGTAATAAAAAACCTATTTTCAGGGCGGAAATACTTGAAAACTAGTTTTTTTTTTTTTTTTTTACAGTAACTCCACACAGGAGACCAAGGAGGAAATAATTTCCCTCAAGGCCTATATCATCTTTGGGGATGCTGTGTGGAGGATCTTTTAGAGGATAGGAAGGAGTGAACTTGGGTCTTGAAGGGCCCCATGTTATAGGATGGAGGAAACACAGAGGCCGGCAGATCATTCCACAGCCGAGCTGTTGAACACAAGAACGAGTCGTAGAAGCGACCCGTTCTCATGTGACAAATGTCAACCGTGTGCAAATGTTGGGCGCGCGTTTGGCGTGTTCCCGACTATGCACCGGTGCCGAAGGGATCAATGACGCTAGTTCCTCGGAGCATCTTCCATTAAAATACCGGTAGAACAAGGACAGCATTCCCACCCGACGTCTGTGCTCCAAAGATTGCAACCCATTTGTTAAGATAGGCGAATCTATCAAACGGACCGCCCGTTTCTGCACAGAGTCAAGGTTTTTTTTCAGATATTTTGGGACTCCCGACCAGAGGTGGCTGCCAAATTCTACAATGGGGCGCACTTGCGATTTGTACAGGGTCAGCAGTTGTGTACTATTAAAGTATCTGCGGGCTCTGTACAATACGCCCAGCTTCTGAGAGGCTAACTTTACTCGGGTTTCGATGGAGCCCCCATACCTGAGCTGATCACTTAAGGTTACACCAAGCATATCAATGGAGGGCTTGTTGGGAAGATTGCTTCCATTGAAGGAGACTAGATTGTCATTTCGATCCCTTTTAGACGTAATCAGACATGATTGGGTCTTTGAAACATTAAATTCGACGAGGTTATTCTTACCCCAAGAGGAGACCCTCTCGAGGTAACCGTCCATTCTCTGTTTCAAAGCCCTCCGAGCCGTTGGAGTTTGTGTGCCCTTTGGGGGCTTGTCAAACAAAAAGCAATCATGGACTGTACTGTCATCCGCGTAACAATGGATTGGTGCACATGTCAAGAGGTCATTGATGTGCAACAAAAACAATGTCGGAGACAGAACCGATCCTTGTGGGACGCCAGCATTTATTGAATGCGAGGAAGAGATGAAACCATCAGCAACCGTCTGAATCGATCTCTCCCTCAAAAGTCGGCAATCCACGTACACAAGAAACGGGAAGTCCGTAAGAAGGCAGTTTGTTGACAAGTCCTCGGTGCCAAACCCGGTCAAAGGCCTTAGAAATGTCCAGTGAGACCGTTTGAATCTCACCATAACGTTCCAGGCACCGTCCCCAAACATGCGTCACATACGCGAGAAGATCACCGCACGAGCGGTTCCGCCGGAATCCGTACTGGCGGTCGTTAATGATTTTGTTCTTCTCGAGGTATGTAAGCAGTTTGTCGTTGATCACACGTTCCATCACCTTGGACAGAACTGATGTGATCGCTATGGGGCGGTAGTTGGCCGGGTTGGAGCGGTCACCTTTCTTAGGTATAGGATGAATGACCGCTTTTTTCCAACCAGAGGGCACAGAGCCACATTTCAGGGACATTTTTAAGAGCTTTGTTAAAACTGGAGCGATTTCTGCAGCACACCTCTGCAATACCAGGGCAGGTATTCCGTCAGGCCCACTAGCTTTCATGAAAAGTAAAATTACAAAGATAAAAAATGGTTACAATTTGTTAAATACAGTAACATTAATTATCGTCTACCATCTCTACGAGAGCTCTGTATTTTTAACTAGGTACCTTACCTTACCAATGATTGGTTTGAGTTAAATGTGTTTTACATTTGATGTCAATCAAATTTCGATATTTTGATATAACGGTCCGCATCAAATGCTAAAATTCTCGGTCTGTTTAAGCTTTTTTATCAAATGTTATTTATATTTCAAGCACAACATCATGATCGCTATGCTTGACAGTGGATATATATTTTTCTATCTATAGCTAAATGGGCTTTAACAAATTCTAAAATCAAACGCTGACGGGTCGGAAATCGATGATTAATGGGGATCCTTCAAATGTAAAAATTTTCAAATTGGGGTTGATCATCGATTTGATGAATATAAAAAATTGAATGGATTTTGAAAAACTTCAAATTTAGGGAGACTTGTTTGATCGACCGTCATATTTGACTCACAAATCGACGATCAGCTCCATATTGAATATTTTGAAAGATAGAGAGATAAAGAGTTAAACCCTCGAGTCTTTTGGGGAGATATTTCTCCCAGAAAACAAATACCCGTAGAGTCTTTTAGGAAGATATTTCTCCTAGTCCGTAACGGACTCATAAAAGTCATGTTATCTCATTTTATACAATAGTACTGTATATGATTTAAACTGTGATAGAAAGAGAAAAAAAAACGTTTACCATGCACATTTAAGAAAACTTATTATTTATTATCAAAAGACTCGAGAGGTAAAGAACAAGGTTGGCGTCTTAATAGCCGACTGCTCAAACAACCCGACATAAAATATAACAAGTCATGGTCAAATGTAAAATAAATTAAAATGGCGTTGGTCATTTATTTGTGACTGTGTCAAATGTGACGGCCAGTAAAACAACTGTCTTTAAGTCTTACTCGACGAGTGTCTATATTTGAGCACAATTGCAGACAGACGTATGCTCGGATACAATACAGCTTTTTTGATAAAAAAAAGTTTTACTTTCACTACAGCGAAATAACGTACCTATCCATTTATCGCCGGCAACCACATGAGCCATGAATCCACGAACCATAAGCCTAGAGCTGTAGGTTGGGAATAGGAAACGAAGTAACGTATTCTCTGCAGGAATAAGCAGCATTAAGTATCGGCTAATTAACTACAAACGTAAAATCGTGATACGAAATAGCGGTTAGAATGGCCGGGACGATTTCGCTCCCAAATACGGATTTCCAACAGGAACGAGCTACCTCCACGGAGCTTATCTGCATGGAGATCGCTGGTAGTCGACATTAAATAAAAGCGAATACCGCACAAACGTCCAAACTGCCTTTTGTGAAGCTGAAGGGAATAAAGAAAAGAGGCAGATGGAAGAGGAAGGTTAGGAAGTATCTACCTATTTAGAGCAGGTCATTAAACAGGACTAAAGCAATTTCAAGAATATTTAGATTCTGAATGTTAGTGTTTCATTAGTGTAGGAAATACTCAAAGTATTTCCTACTCCCCTATGTTTGAAGACGTCCTCAAAAAGTTCGTCAAATTTTATCTTTTTTTCACACAAAGATTAACGTGTTTGATTCACGTTTCATTTGTTGAACGACTGCAAAAAAATAGATTATCGGTGCAGTTTACCGTCTACGTAGACACTAGATGATAGATTTTTGTTAGTTATATGATAAATAAAACCGAAATAATGACTTATGGAATTATGAATTAACAATTATTCGGGTTACTGATTTTGTTCCGTGGTATAATTGATAAGGAGTACTTTTTTGTTTTTATTATATAAATACAGCACAAGAGTCCCAAACTGCTCCCAACAGTCTGGAGCCAGTGAGACTATGGCATTCCCAATTAGGAAATGTTGAGAGGCTGAAAAGGGGTATAGGAAGGTGGGGAAAAGGGGAAATACCTGGCTATTCAGATCTGGTCACCGTACACGGCTAAAAGCCATTTCAAGCAACTTTTCAATTCTGAATGGTGGTCTTTCAACAGGGCGATACTAAAGTATCTTCTACTCTGGAAATTGCGCAAATATACTATACATATATATTATTTTTAAATGAATTAATTGTGAAACAACACAAATTAATTAAAATAAAAATTACTTGTGCATTCCGGGATTTGAACCCGCGACCTTCAGATTCGTAATCGAGAGACTTACCCCTCGACCATGGAGGCCGTCACACCACTGTTTTTAATATATAAATATATCTAAATGTTTCAGGAGAATATCTTCCCTCCTCAGGATATACAACATACAAAATAAATATATATTCATTTTATATAATATACCCGTCGCAAAATAGTCGTCTTTCGAATAAATTATTGTAATCTTGTGTTTATTTTTAGCTTTTTAGTTGCGATTCCCAAAATTTAAGAATTCTTCAAAAAGAAATTCATAATATTAGACATCGAATTATATGCATAACGCAAATTTGGACATTTTTGTTAGTCAGTGCACATTAGAGCCTCTTTTCGCAACTAATTCATTTTTATCCATGTTATTCTTCAAAATATGAGCTATGCACATCATAAATTGTCTATTTTTTTGTCTTCTCTGAGAAAAGAGTTCCCCTCCCGTAAATGAATAAGTTATTGGTTGTAAAAATAACGCAATCCCCCCTCCCCCCTCCCCGTAAATTTTCGTAATAAACTGGGTTCCGAAAACAGTTTTCATGTTTTAACGTTTAATTTAGGCACATGTTTTAGCATTGTCAGTGCATATTTTGGCATTGTTAGCGCATTCTTTATAATTTTTTTATGCAAATTCCCCATTTCGGTTCTGCATATTTCGCCATTTTATTAGTGCATATAATCCCATGTCTAGTAATAACATACATAATAAAACCTTTCAACTTCTATGATCCAAAATGAAAATTTGCTCATAAAAGGATTTTGATTTTTGAAATATTTTAATCGATCTCACACAAAGTAAGGAAAAAATGAACTTACTTCCGGCACTCGGACACGCCCACAGAACCCTTTGAATTTATCTTTTCAGTGGGCTGAATGCAAAAAAAAACTGAAGGTCTAGTTGAAAAGAAGAATATCAGTTCAAACCATAAAATCATTCTCTTGCGGAGTTCATTTTAACTATGCAATCTCTGGTCCTTCGCAGCCACTGGCAAAGGGCACGACCGGATCATGACCCTGAAAACTCGTGCGCTAAGTGGAGCTGCAGCGGGGTTAACTCAATACATCGGATTTACATTCGGGAAGATCTAATGGCTTTTACGTTTGCCTACCTAAATGGTTCCGATAGGATAATAACCTGAGGCGGAGTACATTACGGCTTGGATATTGACTGCAGAGTGGTAGATACTCTCAGTATAGCCCTGTTAAAAGCCATAATTTAAAAAAAAAATTCAAAATTGTATCAGCCATGTTTGGTGACCAGAAATTAAGAGTCAGATGCTTCGCAACATTCCACACCCCCAAATCGTTTCCCTCCCCACTTTATTCAACCTTACAAGATACCCTAAAAAGAGATGCCACAGTACCTCTGGCTTCAGGCAGTTGGAACTCTTGTGCGGTGCTTACATGAAAAATAATGAAAAAATAGTCATGATAATTAGATACCGATATTATACGAAAAATATAAATGTCAATCTAATACAATAATTAAGGATGAGAGAGAACTCACAGTGTTGTTAAATGTCGTGAAATTTCTATATGTACAAATGATTATTTGAATGTCTCTCTGTCCTCAATTTTCTATAAAATACCAGAGTTTATTCTTATTACTGCCGGGAGGGTTGACAGAGTAATTTGAATGAAATCCAACATCTAAAACTGTTGCTTTAACGTTTTAAAATTAGTATGAAAAAAATTGAACCCCCCATGTTGTATTGAGGTTACCTCATGGATATACCTCTCTCGTTAGCCACAGATTACATATTCAATAGAAGAAGGTTTGTTTGGGTAGAATATTTTCAAAATGGAAAACAGAAGTAGGCACTTGTGTTTTTTTTTTTATTTATAGCTTTAATCTTTAGATTTATTATATAAAAATTTTCAGATGAATGTTTCTTTGTATCTTTGTTTAGATATATTAATAGTCGTCACAAGGGATTACTTTTGCTGCCAAATCAATTATGTCACCCAAACGACAACCAAGAATTCATCACTTCGGGCTTTATTCCAAAAAAAAATCAACAATCCCGAGCAACGCCGGGTACAAATCAGCTAGTATATATATATATAATTAAATAATAAACTATCTTATTCCAAAAGATTCGCGTAATCTTCGATTTAATCGATGATGCGAATATGGTACCATAATATTAATACATTATTCTATCCGTTTTCGTGTTTTAATTTCTAATTTATATTTGCTGAGCACCTTATAATTAATATTTTAGTAAGATAAATAGAGTAATTGTAAGACAAATTATTATTATTTTTATAAACAATAATTATTAGCCTGAAACTCTCATCCAAATTGAAAAAACCTTCCGAGCAAAGATAAATGTCGCCGACAGGACTCGAACCTGCACCCTTCTGATTACCGGTCAGATGCTCTACCGTTGAGCTACGTCGGCTTATCGCAAACCCACCAAGTTAATCAATATATACTAGTGTTTCATTCAATAATTACTGTTTTTATTATATTTCACCTGTAAACAACCAACTTTATTAGAATGAGAAAGGCTTGTAACGGCTAAATCCCTCAATAGATGGCGTCAAGATAAATTATGTCTACATTTTATTGGTGAAAAATGCTTTGACTTGTCAAATATTTATTAATTGAAAAACTAAAGTCTTTAAGACAAGATTTTTGTGCATAGCGCAAAGGGAAACAATTATTTTTATAAACAATAATTATAAGCCTAAAACACTCATCCAAATTGAAAAAACCTTCCGAGAAAAGATAAATGTCGCCGACAGGACTAGAACCTGCATCCTTCTGATTGCCGGTCAGATGCTCTAAGTATAAATATATTTAGATTATATTAGATATTATAAGCCGACGCAGCTCAACGTTTTTAAATAAAGAAAACTGAAAATCGCATCCTAACATTATGTCATTGATCCTAATGGCGAAATGTCATGATGTAACTACTTTACGTGTTTGTTGTTTTGCCCTGGGACCTACTTCTCTACACTTGCGTTAATAAGTTAAATCTGTAACAAATCTGTAACGCAAACGCTAGAGATTACGCTGTGTTGAAAATTTGTCAATTTCTGTTATTTATGGCTGATTTAACTTGCGTCAGCTAACGCAAAAAATACAAACTAGACCCCCTTAGCGGCCAAATAAATAATCTACTTCTACATCACCGCCCATAAAACGTTTTGTTTTTTTTTTACAGCAACTCCAGACAGGAGGCTCTGAGGTAAATAATTTCCCTCGAGGCCTATTTCGTTTTTGGGGATGCTGTGTGGAGGGTCTTTTAGAATATAAGGAAGGAGTGAACTCGGGTTTGAAGAAATCCATGTTGTAGGAGGGAGGAAACACAGAGACCGGCAGATCATTCCACAGCCGAGCTGTTGAACACAAAAACGATTCGTAGAAGCGACCCGTTCTTATGTGTCAAATGTCAACCGTTGCCGAAGTTATCAATGACGCTAGTTCCTCAGAGCATCTTCGTTTAAATTACCGGTAGAACATGGCACAATATTTTCGTGTATTACTATTTTAGGCATAGTGGAGATTTATTTAGTAATATGATAAACACAAAGTGACAAGAAGTTAATGCTGAAATGTCTGGAAAGCTCTCGATTTATCTTAATTTTAACTCATTACCTACATTTCTGAACGACGGCTCCTTGAATATGATTTAAGTTTTGAGACGATCTCACTTTCAAAAGGGAATGCCATCGTTGCCTTTGAGATCCTAATCTGAAATTTGTAATTAAATCTTCAATGCGATAAGGTGAAGTACTGTTCAAGAATTTAAGATATCTGCCCCCTCTTTATCTAGAAGCAAAGTTTTTTATTAGATTTCCGAAGAAGGAATCATTATTTCATCATTATTATTAGTGACAATCCGGTTTTCAAAATGTTTATTCGGAGGCACAAAATAATCGTTAAACGCAATATGTCTGGCATAAATAGTGATTTTTTCTAACAACTAACCCCATTTCTTAACCCTAGAATGGAAGCGTTCTTCCTTAGCCCATCAATGGAAGCGAGGATTATATTTTACTTCCATTTTAAATTACGCGTTTTTCTCCTATCTTTGATTAATCTTCATCGTTAATGGTAATAAATATTGCAATCACTCATAATAAGTAAATTTAATGCTTAAATTGATCAGAAATATGCAAAATTAATTCGTTTATTCTGCCTGTGAAGAGATCAGTAAATTTCACTCAATAGTTCCCACCATAAATGAGACAAAGAATTTCACCACTGAAAGAATATTAAACTTTCCTACGAGAAAAAGGCGCAACATGCAACTATGAAGATAAACGCATTGTTGAGGAACGAACTCAAGGAAAGCATATCTTAAAGAAAGCCAGCGCGATCGCCTTGCACTTCAGTGAAAAATTAGTTCGAAGTTGGACAGAACATTTTTAACACCTCGTTTCGATTCTAGTATTAAGCTTTCCACCTAGGTTTTTGTGGAAGCTACTGTTTTTCTATCATAAACACGGAAATGATACCGAGCGTAAATAACTCAACTAACATTATTGGTATCATTATTGATTGTTTTTCAAGTGGGATTTACAAATAAATAAGGTTTGTGTACATCTCAGACGAATTCTTAGTAGATTATTCAAATTAAAATTCTTTGTTCCAATCTGTACACTTCGAATAATTTATTCATCATTTGCGGAATCTGTTATAAGGTTTGGAATTACAGCCTAGGGACTTTCCTGTAAAACAAACATCGATCATGTTCAATCAGTGCAAAATTCATTGGATAAATTATTAGCTCATAAAAGTTTATACGAAAGGCATAATAATCCATACTTATACATCAGTCTCACAATTATTTCAGTAAGATCAATTCTGTGGTACAAAATTATATTTCAGCACATTAATAAAACTTTATATAATACAAATAGACTAGAGCACACTGACAATACTCGTCTCAATTTTAATGAATGGTTCCTAAGCATACAAACAAATATGGACAAAAAACTTTAGATCACATGATTCCTAGCTGTTTAAATATATTACCCGCTCATATAAAAAAACTGTATTAAAGCCATACTGTTGATTAACACATTGAAAACTTGGCAAGCTGAAAGAAGCTATATGTATTAAATAATAAGGAAATATTATTTTATGGACGATTTATTGTTGTCGTTTATTTTATTTTTTTTAAATATTTTGTGGAAATATTTTTGCGAAAGATCATTGAGAAATATCTATGCTTTAAGTTTGTTACACATGTTTTTATATTTTTATTTTGTATATTTTGTAACCTTAACTGTAAATTTTGAGTTTTTAATAAAAAGTTCCCGTTAGACAAACTACAAAAAAGTAGTTTATCGGGACTTTTTTCATTGATTTTTTTTTTCATAAAGTGTAAATAAAAAAATAAAAATTTTGAGAGATAGATATTTTATTTTACAATATTTACCTACATTCGTTATCCAAGAGAAGGTTGTTGTTTTAGCATTTGCTTTTATTGTGGTATCACGATGCATTCCCTGCTGCGTAAAAAAGTGATCCTTTTAAAAAACTGATAATGGTGATGGTTTTTAAAGCAAAATTTATCTTTCCCATCCTGGAGTAAAGTGAACCTGTCTCAATAAAATGATTTATGTTGTACTTGTCAAAGGCCAGAATCAAATTAATGAGGTTATTGTTTATTCCTAACAAATAAATATCCGAAAATCAGATTATATATGATAATAATTTCAATGAAAAGTTTGTTATTTTTAATCAAAAACCTTTTTTAGTTTTGTTTGATTTACGGAGTCAAATCAGTACTTCCAACGACTCTTCTGACAAATGTCATTTAACCACAAGCAGAGTTTTTATTCCAACTGTTATTTTTAAGTGTGTCTTAAAAAAAATGCCTCATAGCTATAAGTCCACAAAATCAAAAAGTTGGAATAGCTGAAAATGCATTTCCCGCAACACACAGCTTTATAATATCCTCCAGCTCAACTCTGATGAATACAGCCGCAAATAAGGACAGCTGCTGTAATCCGCTACAAGGGAAAGCCAGCTAAGGAAATTCCAGTAAGAATATTCTAGAAAGAACTGGAATTTTCTAGAGGAACTGGAAAATTCTTACCACCCCGCACGGGGGGAATTCCACGCCTCGCTAATCCTAGCTTCACACTTCTCGGTGTTACGGACGGGCTACAAGGAAAGTCAAATAATTAGTGAGCTGACTTCTTACCAGAGGCGTATAAACACTGCTTTCCCCACCTTAATTGCATAAAGAATATTAAATTTTATGAAATCATTGCAAAGAAATCAATCTACACTTCCAAAAATACGCGCGAAGTTCCAGCTACGAATCACATCGTCGTACCTGTCAAAAATAGAAAATACGTATGCAAAATAACGCATACGTTATATTCAAATGTTGGTTGTGTTCTATAAAAAAATTAAATCTTGTAAAATGCACATATGTGCGCAATGCGCATTCAAGGGAAGACTCGTTTATCTTAGAGTCGAAAAAGGCCATGCTTTTCAGTAAAAATCACAAATATAGTGTCATCTATTTTTACGTCCACTTACACTTACTAACGACATATTTATCTAATTATGTTAGCTTTATTTCGTGTGCAGTTTAAAAAATGTATTGAGATTTTAAATTCCAGTATTTGAATTATAATGTGCACAAATGAAGCTGTTATTTGGATATTTAATGTAGCAGGTAAATCAAACAAACATCGGTTAAAGCCAGCAACTTAGCCATTCTTCGCGAAAACTTACCGAGTCTGTGGTAAGTTATTTAATATCAATTAATTCGTTGCTTTCCCACTGGCAACCTTCATTAAGAACTCAGTGCACGCCACTGCTCCTTACTTATAAATGTAGGTACGAAAACCACGTCAAGTGAGTAGTATATATACTACGTAATTTGAAAGCGTGAGTTTCATACCGATTATGAAACTCACGCTTGTTATATTTAACTCACGATATTTATATTTAAAAGACCACATATGCCTGCTCTCAACACAGGTTCTCCTAGTGAGACAGGGACAGTACCATAACCCTTTTATTACAATAAGATTATCTGGATGAATAAATAAAATAAATCTATCGCATGTGGTCGTTGCTCATGATTTATTAAAGTCAAAGGAAGAAAGGGGTTTTAATTCAATTTAATTTTAAAGCACCATTGCTTGAAATATTTCAGCAGTGCGTAGGATATCCGTAAACTAACTAACAAACAAACCATCACGCCGTTTTTCCACAGGGGTAAGCAGAAAGGACCGACCTCCAAACAACTCGATCTTGGCATACACATCTTGCTTCATTCACATTCATACATCGTCTCATATATTCTCTTCTATTATTCTGACTTCTGACATGACTCAAGTAGTTGATTCACTCGATCGTGCCATGTCTTCCCCGGGCGCCTACGGGTTCTTCTTCCATTCACATTCAGGTCATATATTCTTCTTACCCTCCGTTCTTCGTTCATTCGCTCTAGATGCTCAATAATAATAATAATAATAATAATTGTATGATTTTTATAGCGCCGTTTTTGTGAAAAATCACCTCAAGGGCGTAAAATTTAAACTACGTGTTTAACAATTCCTCTAAACTAAATCAGTCTTACAGTATGAACTATTTGTTTGCATATATTTAAAAATTAAATTGAAATTAATTTTACCTGACTTACAGTTATGGAGTGGGGTGGGTAAAAGAAAAGGGTAATTAAGATGAGTGAAAGCGTAAAATTAATCTGAGGGGATCAGAAAGGTCTTTTTAATTGTGTCTGAAAGGGGAGTTTGAGAAAGCAGACCACATTTTTTAATGCTGCCTTATAAAGAGGCGTATATCAGCATGGAAAAAGAGATATTGATTGAATTTATGCGATGAGTCAAGATTTGAAGGGTTTTTAACCACTTATTGTGAATAGAGTGAATAGAAAGCCCATTGAACAACCCTTGACTCTGTGCAAAAACGGGCGGTCCGTTTGATAGATTCCCCTATCTTAACAAGCGGATTGCAATCCTTAGAGCACAGGCGTCAGGTGTTAATGCTGGCCTTTTTCAACCGTTATTTCAATAGAAGATGCTCTGAAGAACTATCATTATTGATCCGATCGGAACCAATGCATGGTTGGGAAACATGGTTATTAATACATGGTTAACATTTGTCACGTGAGACCGGATCGTTTCTAATACTTGTTCTTGAGTTCAACAGCCCGGTTGCCGACCGATTTTCAAGCTTCTGTGTAACATCACTCCTACAATATGAGTCTCTTCAAGATCCATGTTTACCCCTTTCTTTCCCCAAAAACACTCTTTACACAGCATCCTCAAAGATGATATAGGTCCTGAGGGAAATTATTTTTCTCAGGGACTCCTGTGAGGAGTTATTGAAAAAAAAATTACAGAGAAGAGAAAGAATGTTAATTTGCAACTCGCGTAACATATTTAAAGCAGGTCAATGCATTAGCAATCCAAATATTGTCAAAGATCTGAGTGTTTTATTTTTCTATGGGATCGAAGTAGTCTGAGCAAAGATAATGCCAACATTATTGTATACTCGTACATTACGTACGTTAGTCGTAATTTGCTTTAAATGTATAATTTATGTCATTGCCCAGCGGTTTCGGAAAAACGCTTCTTTTGTCTTCACAATAGTTAAGATAACAACGAATAAAGAACAACGGTGTTATAAATGACATCAATAGTTCATTTATTTAATTTAAATAAATTTAAAAAAAATACTTAAATAATTATTACAATATAGTTATTAATAATGAAGCCAATAAGTTCCAATCGTACTATTTTCTCTGGTCTGATGAATTGGTCATAATGGTTAATGCAAAGGATTAATGCACTGATGTCAAATATTTATATAATGCTAGCTGTAATCATCCGGCATAGCCCGAGGTTATGAATAGTATGGAGAAAAAAATTGAGGTTATGATGTGTTACCCCTACGCTGTAGTTTTTCTCATATTTTGAACGTCAGGTGTGTAAAATTTCATCAAACAGAACCAAAATTTTGCTTTAAGGGTGGAAAAGGACGATGGGGTAGTTTTTTTCAAAATCTCAAGTGTTCAAAAATTTCATAAAAGTATAGATTTGTATTCAGAACAAACAAATAAACATACCGTCCGGGCTCTCTCTTTACATATAAATTTTTTTGTAGATGAAACAGGCAATATGCCCAAAACTTACATACATAAATGTTTAAAAAGCAATCATAATTAATAAGTACAATAAACAACAATCCTATGTTCGAGTATATATGTATATCTATAGATATATAAATTTGAAATTTATTTCAGATTTGACTGATGATTGAAAAAATTTAAATCGTTAAAAGGTAATGTAAAGAATTGCATAAATTTACTAAGAATGATGCAATACTTAAGTAAAAAATAAAAGAAGTTGTATGAGCAATAAAAGTAGAGGTCAAGGTCTCATCGAAATTCCCCAGTGCAACATCGTTTCCACTATAAACTGTCGGCTTCCTAGTAAACATCATATTTCAATTCGGAACACTTTTTTCTCGGTCTTCTGGGATAACTACCCTTTTCCGTGTATGGGCCCAGAAACACAGTGAATAATGACACAAGGGATGCTACGTACCCCCGTTAGCCCGCCGTATAATACACTGGGTGAAATATCTACTACATAAAGAGATTTATAATTATCTAATGCGACGTTTCGGGGGATGGTTTGTTTGCGTTCGCGGCAACAGGACGTTAAGTGTGAATTATAACGTACATGAAACCTCTGAATTCTAATCCACAGCGAGATAATTTGATAAATTACCGAAATGCGTAATAAAAATAAAGGGGAGACCGCGACGTGTGAAAACAGGGTGATACATTGGATCATTTATTTAATGGCGAATTCTCGCTCGTCGATATTGGAGCCGCAGACTTTGAGACAGTTTCGTACGAACTTTCATGGAAATAATAATGAACATGAAAAGATTATTTATTTCTTTACAAGTGGTTTTCGGGGAAAAGATTTTATTTATTTTAAAATGCGGATTTCATATATGGCGTCCAGGGCCATTGGCTAGATGACTTACATGCGCATGTCAACTCAAGGCATGCCTCTCAATCACTCGAAACAGAAATATGGTTTTAAACAAACTAAACACTTTGTTACAAACCACAAACATATTTTATTTTAAAATGCGGATTTCATATATGGCGTCCAGGGCCATTGGCTAGATGACTTACATGCGCATGTCAACTCAAGGCATCCCTCTCAATCACTCGAAACAGAAATATGGTTTTAAACAAACTAAACACTTTGTTACAAACCACAAACATATTTTATTTTAAAATGCGGATTTCATATATGGCGTCCAGGGCCATTGGCTAGATGACTTACATGCGCATGTCAACTCAAGGCATGCCTCTCAATCACTCGAAACAGAAATATGGTTTTAAACAAACGAAACACTTGTTACAAACCACAAACATATTTATTTTAAAATGCGGATTTCATATATGGCGTCCAGGGCCATTGGCTAGATGACTTACATGCGCATGTCAACTCAAGGCATGCCTCTCAATCACTCGAAACAGAAATATGGTTTTAAACAAACGAAACACTTGTTACAAACCACAAACATATTTATTTTAAAATGCGGATTTCATATATGGCGTCCAGGGCCATTGGCTAGATGACTTACATGCGCATGTCAACTCAAGGCATGCCTCTCATTCACTCGAAACAGAAATATGGTTTTAAAAAAACTAAACACTTTATTACAAACCACAAACACATTTTATTTTTCGCTCTTTCGGTTTCGCTTAGCACAGCCCTGGCCAACCCGAGGCCCGCGGGCCGCATGCGGCCCGCTGCGCCCATACGTGCGGCCCGCGGTCATGTATGAAGAAATATATTTTTTTTTAGTATCGGGTACTTCAGAATGTCTTTAAAATCAAATAATTAAGTATACCATTTGTTGTGATAAAAAAAATGTCATTATTTTTGTATAATGTCTGTATGAGCGGCCCTTGGAAAATTTTAGGTCCTCAATGCGGCCCGGAGTGCTTTTTGGGTTGGCCAGGGCTGGCTTAGCACATGCTTCGTTATGGCAAATATAATAATTCAATAATAATACAGAGTTATCGGTTACATATAGTTACAGAATTCAATAGAGTGAAATGGAGAGAATATAAAAGAAAGAGAAAAAACAACAAAATATCAGAGAAAGACAACAATAGATAAGTATTACATGTAAGAGGGAGACAACATCAACATATATTAAAAAAAAATTATATAGTAAATACAACAGTGTAATGGGAACATACTGAAGTCATTAAAGAATATTTTTACAAGAAAGAGCAGTTATTAAATATACTACTTGATTATATAATAATAATTAAACGGATCACAGAAGCAACATAAAAACGGTATCCATAACGACATAATTGATAAGATAGGGAAGATTCAAAGGAAACATGTTAAAATCGGGCTATGGGATAAATTTGCTTGATTTTTAAGTAGTTAGGTTTAAATATATACTAGGCTTATATATGTGTTAGGTTTATATTCTAGTTATACCTTGTAAGTCACTAGCTATAAGCCATAGATGTAAGTCACTAAGTATAAGTCTCAGTAGTTAATCCCTAGCTATAAGTCTTAGCTGTAAGTCTATAATAATAATAATAATAATCGGATGATTTTTATAGTTATAAGTCTTACTTATAAACTATTAGTAATAAATTTTAGCTGTAAGGTTGGTATTGGTTGTACGTCAAGTGATATGTTATTCAATTAATTGTAAAGCTCCCTTGGGGTAATTTTCCCTCGAAAATGGCGCTATAGAAGTAATAAATTATCATTATTATTATTGGTTATCTGCTAATATTATTTTTTTTTTTAATTTCTGGTGCTTCAAAGTTGTCTAAACTAATTCCTATATTATTATGAGATTAGGTGGTTCGCGAGTTCAGAAAAACCAGTACCATTTAAACAACGCAAGTGTTATTTAACTCTAATGTAAACATTGCGTGCTGTTTTTTCAACGTCAAAAGAAAGACAATGATTGCAGATAAGTTTATAAATGCCAGAGTAGATTAAATTATCGTCTTTGTATTTGGTATTGATTAAATTTTTTCCGACATTATCTATTATTCGTGTTGAAAATCGCCTTGATATCTGAAGAAAGGTACGTAACACTTATGTTAGAAAAATTATTTTTAAATAAACTCCTATGCCACTGGTAATTTTGAGACTGTTTCATTATCTTCATACAATATACTCTTACTTTCTCACCCATCTACATCTGAGACTTTTCATCCTTAAAATTTCAAATAAATTTTTATTTCCACTAAAAAGTGTATTTTTCCTGTAATGTAAAACCAATGAAAAAGTATTGTTATTTACTGACCTTTATCAGGAATTAAAAGCCTTTCTTTTTAGTATAGATAATCTTCATGAAAAGCTTTTCGTGAAATATCGATACGATAAACAAAAGCTCTTAATGCCAGAAATAATATTAAAAGCTCTTTTGGACCTTGGCTTAGTCTCCCGGAAAGCCAAAGGCGACCTTGGCCTTTATAGAACCAGCATAAGCGCCACCTTCACAGCTGCATGTAAGCTTTTGTATTATTACTGATGTTTAGATAAAAGCTCTCTACGCTATCAAGCTTATTACTGGCTATATGAAATATTACAAGTGATCCTTAGAAAGAACACTTTAAGCGATTCTTTCTGTCTAGCAGTTTTTTATATAATTTTTAAAAGCCTCTGTTGTTCATGAATTAAATTTCTTTATTTTTAATCACTTTTAGTCTCACGCTCGGTTTCATTATTTTTACGAAATAATTTGTACCAACTTTATTGCATTGTATAATACAGTAAAAATATCTTATCCGAAAGTGTTTAAGAAAGAGAATACAAGATACCAGTGACGTGCTGTCCACAAAGGTTGAAAAGTTGTGCATACCCCAAGAAAAATTAATACATTCGAAAAATTCTTTAATCTTAAAAAATAATATCAACTGTTAGTACAAAGCTATTATCCTCTTTAAAAAATCATATATGCGTAAAAATAAACAGAAAAGTCACAATATGAAGGTTACCTAATATTATTTTTACGTGTTCCACGATTTATTTAATTTATTAATTATTTTATTATTTTAAGACTATATTTTATAGAATATCACTGTTAAAATGTATGAAAAAACCCAATTCGGATAACCCCAGCTGCTTGGGGCACTAGTATAGCATGTTGCCATCTCAATGACGTATTTCCTTTTTTCGATATTTGGTTTTAAGTTTTCGGCTTGGTATAGGTCATCATTTCAATATATTCTGGAAAAGACGAAAGGAAAATTATATGTTCACATTATTTGAATTGTTAAAGTTCATAAATGTTATTGTTACAGCGAATTTAAGGCAGAAAAACAACCATGTCTTACGGAAAAGCTAACAATATTTGAATTATCCCTACTCCTATTAACAAGCTGATAAAATTACCCTTTGTAAGTACAGAAGAATAATTCTACGACGACTGTGTACGAATCCCATTCTGTGAAGAACACGACTACAAACTTTTTGATTGTTTACTACCAATAGGTACCTACCAAAGTAATACTTTCCATTCCGAGTTATATATTTTAGTAGATGTTTTGACCGTATTTAAGTATGGTTAACAGTAATTAATTGAATTATTAAAGGCGGATTATGTTGTAAAAAAACAGTTTTTGGGTTTTAGTGTACATTTAGTAGTGAGGTTAATAATAGTAATGTTTTATTATCTTCTTTTTTCACAACAAAATAACGAATTATGATATCTTCACTGGGATTTTCCGTTTTGAATTTACATTATATTAAATTGATCTGCTTGAAGAAAAAAAATAATATTGTAAGATGAGGTGTTGAGTGGCTTCGGTTTTAGTCTGCATTTGGTGTCAATACGTTTTTTTTCAGATCTCCCTATGTAACGTATCCAGTGTTTTATTTGATTATTAAATTTATTACGGTTTTTCATTCGTTTGATTCATTTTATTTACATTTTACAAAAGAAAAAAATACAACGCAAAAAGTCTCGATAAATCACTTTTTTGTAGTTTGTCTAACGGAGCTTGTTATTCAAACTCAATATTTACAGATATGTGTGTATATAAAATCAAGAATCTCAAGAATCTTACTTAGAAATATTTCTACAAAAAAAAAACCGTAAACGACAACAATAAATCATACGTGAAGTAATATTTCCGTATTATCTAATACAAATAGTTTCATTCAGCTAGCCAAGTTTTCAACTATTTATAAATCGTTTGGTTTTAATACAGTTTTTTTTACGGTAATATATTTATGCAGCTGGGAATCATGTGATCTGAAGTACTTTGTCCACATTTTTTGTATGCTTAGGAACCATTAATCCTTCATTAAAATCGACACGAGTATTGTAAGTGTGTTCTAGTCTATTTGTATTATATGTCGGGTTATTAACACGTAATACCCGGAGGTTCAAAATAAAACACATTCGGCGATGGTGGGTCCAGATTGACCCGGCTGAAATGATGAAAATAAAAGGCTTTTTTATGCATTTTTCGTTCATATCCTTACTTTTATATGATATTATGTAATTCCTCATAAACTCATAACATATCCCTTGTGTTTCTTGTATAAAGATAGATATTTTAGAAATTAGTATTCCGTAAATGTTGCGGTTCTTCGATATGCAGCAGCGCGGGCATACCACGCGAGAGCAAAACAACAACTAAATCGGTAGCGTCTGGAGACAACCGCTGCCGACGGTCAGCGGAATGAGGAGAGCAGTGCGGGAGGGGGTTAGGACTCGCCCCAGGAAGTCAGTGGAAGCGAACATTTCTGCTTACATATTTATTAACATTTTCGGGAAATCGATGGTGTGCATTTACAAGTATATCATGTATGATTTAAAATACCAGAAATAAAATCACTTATTTAATTCTTCCTTGTGGCTGTACCTCTAATAGAAAGATGTGTAAAAGAAAATAAATTAAATTTATAGCCATATTATATGATGATTGCTTATGCAAATATTAGAAAATATTATATAATGGCGTTCTTATTTGAGTATTTAATTTTCTCACACATTTATTTGTCACAATTAAAACCATTGAATGACATACATTTTAGTTAAAAAATACTCAAACTTTTATTTTTCAACAAAACAAATTTAAATTAACAATTTTCATTAAAAAATTAAAGGAATCCGGAATTTGACAAGTTGATCTGCAACGGATTCACTCAGATTTCCTACACTAACTGCATTATCACTTCCATTTTCACTTTCAGATATTTCCTCTAGTAATATGTCTTCCGGATCACTTTCAAATTCTGGATCCAATGCTTCGAATTCCAAGTCGCCATCATCACTGATCTCACTGTTAAGTAGCTTTTCAATCTCATTATCAGCTATATAATGTTGCCTTGCCATTGCGTTAGTATGGTACGAAATAAAAAAAAATTTAAACAAAGTTATAAAAATATAATCACCATACTAGAAATGTGCCCGAATGGTTGACAACATCTGCGTGTTAAGGACTGCGAGGGACAAAGACGGAAGGATAGAGCGAGAGATATACTGTTTCGTCGGCTGCTCAAATTCAAATGAGAAGAAGATAGAGTTTTTGCGTGTTTTTATAAACAATTATTCTAATAACTTATTTAAAACGTGTCCGATTTTAATCATTTTTGAGTCGAGATGTGGGTAAATATTTGATAAAAGAATAGACAAGAGGAAATTAGCCTAAACGAAATATTTGCGGCAAAATCTTTTATTTAAAAAACACTGGGTCAAATCAGACCCATCACCGGAGTCGAGGTGTTAATGTGCTGAAATATAATTTTGTACCACAGAATTGATCTTACTCAGTCGCAGTCACAGATTCAACAGAGTAAGATCAATTAAGTCCCAGATTCAACAGAGTAAGATCAATTAAGTCCCAGATTCAACAGAGGTTTCATAAAATGTGGAAATTTGAATACACAAATCAATCAAAATGATATATATGTACTGTAACTTCATAATACATCTTCACAGTACTTATAAATAAATTAATATTTGCATTCCTACGCAAATGAAAAAATGAATATTTTCATTTTATTCACGATGAAGCTTGGCACTAGGACACAGAAATATTGCGAAGGTTTACTGCATTTCCACTGGTCCGTGTGTTGTACTTCGATATTATTCAACTTCCAACAGATTAGGTCTTCTTTCAAGGTTGACCTTGACCCATACCCGAGACCTTGGAGTCCCATTGTTAGAACATAAAAGTAACATTACGTTGCAGTTTGCACAATGAAGGTTGGATTTGGCGTCATACGAAATAAAGACGATCAAAAAGTATGCAGATTTTAAAACAATTTAAACGTTATTAAAACTCTCTTAATTGTTGAAATATTTTATTTTCCGTTTGCAATACCGATGTCTTACTAAAAGCCCCGCTTGGAGAAGAATCTATGACTCTCTATGTTACGATTATGCTTGTTAATTTTTTTAAATTTCACAAAAATTATGTATGACCGATATGATTCCCACAATATATTTTCATGATTATGGTATTGAGTGGCCTGATAGAATATCTTCAAATGTAACCTCCACTTTTATTTACATGTTTTATAATTTTAGTAAGAAATATTGTTAAGACTGCCCATGTATCTGATTTGAAGTTTTGTTAAAAATTAATTCCGTTGACTTTTTAGAGATTTTTGGGTAAGGATTTCTACCATTAAATGTAACTACAATAAATTACATCACACTGTAAAACTCGTAGGCACTAAGTTATATATTTGAATCATTGAAAAGATTAATGCCCGTGGAAATGGTTTTATGACCATAATTTATCCACTGGTTTTAAAAAAAGTAATTTTTTGTAATTTAATCATAATTGAATCTTTGTCATATAAACAAACTTTCTTATGTAAAAATCACTTTTAAAAATAAAAATAAATATTTATTTATTAATAATGACGCCACAAAGTGAATACCAATCTTTTAAATAAATTGACATGATGGGGTCATTGGGGTTCAGTAGAAACAGGTAACTTCGTCGAGTGCCAAGTATTTTATTAATTCACAATGTAAAATATATTCTTAACTGGTAGGTATTGTGGGTGTCACTTAATTACACGAACTGTTTTTACGGGTAATCTGCACACGGTCTAGTGGGGAGATTACCAGTCGTCTCGATGTTCAGGTGGTACTTCCGGTAGGGGGGAGGTTTTGGTGCTGGGCGGACACGCGTTTCGGCTTTCACTTGACGACCGGTTTCAGACGGTTCAAGAGGATGATCAGCAGGATGCCAGAGGCGCTCGACTGCTGTCCGGTGGTGATTCCTGCGGTGATGGATATGTGCCTTGATGGGATCACGGCGCTGGAGGGCAGGAGGCGAAGGGCACTCGACTGCACTCGAACGGTGAGCGTTGGGGTTCGGCGGTTCCTGCCGAGTTTTCCCGCAGCGTCTCAGGCTGGGGATGCAAGTGGCCTGCTTGCTTTGTAGGAGACGGGAGTCTCGACTACGACCACTAGCCGGACGGTCTCTACTGACTCGTCTCTGTCCACTACTGATCTTGCTTCGGCCAAAGTCCCCCTTTTTAATCCCATCCGAACTATTCTTCGGGTTCCTTCGCGAACTACGAACTGTGGCTCGGTGGCTTTTAATTAGTTCGCTGTTAATCCCTTTAACTGCCTTTTTCTGGCGACTGCGAAATTCCCGAGATTTAAAGCCGGGCGTTTGTAAATTACCCTCAGGTAGACGGACCTCGGGTACCGTATTAGGGATTAGCATAAATCGGTGTTTCCCGCACTTATGGCTTGTATCAATCCACCCCGGTTTCTTGCGGTGAAACAGCGCTGCTTTTAATTTCCACCCCGGCTTCTTGATGTCTTTATAGAGTTCCTCGCTGGAACTTGGTGTTGTGTACTGTCGTATTTCCAATTTCTCTGATTTGCAGGATTCGATCGGCAATATCTCCGTCTGTTGTTTGTCGCTGGTTTCCATTATGATGCTGCTAGGTATTATTGTTTGCGGTACATCAGCCATTTTCACTTCTGCCGAGTGTACTATTTGGTATACCTCGGTAGGTCTCACTTCCATAGGGGACGCATCTTCTGCGTACTTGTTTTCAATGACGTCATGGGCCGGCGTCGCTACAGGCGAAGTTGATTGAGGCTCTATTTCTGATAATTCACTTTGGATAGGTGAATCTAACTCCGGTGAAGCGCCAACATTAGGAAATATGGCAGATTCCTCGTTATTGGCTGTCTCCGCCGCGGTGTTTATCTCCAGTTGACAAGGCGGTGAGGCAGTTTCTTCTTCTTCGATGATTTGTGGTGTTGCCTCTGCGGTATGCAGAAATTTTTCTAACGGAAAATTGCACCACCAATTAACTATCTCCCGGAACCTTTTCCAATCCAGTGGTCCTTTGCTTTCGATTATTTGACCCCACGCCATAGAAAATGCTAAATTCACGCCACGAAATTGACTTATCGCTATGTCACACTTCTCGCCTTCTGGAACTTTCCATGTTTCGAAATATATCTCGCACTTATTTGAAAATATTTTCCAATCGTCAATATCTTGTCTCGCGAATTCCGCTGGTAGTGGTGGTCTGATATCTTCGCTTGATGAGGGCGCCACAAGGTTTTCAACCGAACCTTGAAACGGCCTGTAATTATAATCGTTCAGGCGTGATGGTGAGTTCGCTTCTTCGTATCGGGGTTCCTCGTAATAGCACGAGCGATGATCGTCTCGATTATCTCCATCATCACACTCGCGATAATACGATCTCTCTCTTGAAGGAGATCTATAATGCTCCTTCTCTCTTGATGAATAATTCTCGCGTCCATATCGTTGTTCATCGTAATAGCGCGAGCGACGATCGTCCCTGTCAGATGGTTCTCGATAATCTCCATCCTCATACTCGCGATAATATGATCTCTCTCTTGAAGAAGATCTATAATGCTCCTTCTCTCTTGGTGAATAATCCTCGCGTCCATATCGTGGTTCATCGTAATAGCGCGAGCGATGATCGTCCCTCTCAGATAGTTCTCGAAAATCTCCATCCTCATAATCGCGATAATGTGAACGCACTATTGAAGGAGATCCATAATATTCTTTCTTTCTTGAAGTATCATTCCCGCGTCTGTATCGTGGCTCATCGTACTCACGATGATATGACAGCTTTCTTGAAGGGGATCCATAATATTCCTTCTCTCCCGACGTATAATCTCCGCGTGCTGGCGACCTCCATTTATCATCATCCCTGCTGGAGCGTTGGCTTATGCTTGACGGTGAGCGGCGGCGTGAACTATGACTAGACCTGACATGCGGTTTAGCATCGTTATTGTTGTTGGAGAAATAGCTCTGCCAAAGATGGCTGGTTTTAGTCCTCGGCGGAGACCACGCGTCGAAATATCGGTCTATTTTTCTTCTGGGCGAGACGCGCTTAGGCGACGTGTAATCTTTCCTCGCTCTAGAACGCTGGCTTTTAGGGGCGACATGGTCCGCATGTCGGCTGCTTTGTTTACCTGAGGCCGAGGGTTTGTTTCGGCTCTTGTAAACGGTACGGCTCGAGTCACTTTCACTTTTACGCGGCATTTTTATGACCACTGAAATTTAAATTTTGAGATTGAAATTACACTGCACTTTTGAATTTACTGAACCCGATCTCAGGGTGTGGGTACGAATTCAAATCTGTCCCATAGGGCAGTTTTTTTCAAACACGAAATGAATCCACGTTGGCGCCAATTGACATGATGGGGTCATTGGGGTTCAGTAGAAACAGGTAACTTCTTCGAGTGCCAAGTATTTTATTAATTCACAATGTAAAATATATTCTTAACTGGTAGGTATTGTGGGTGTCACTTAATTACACGAACTGTTTTTTACGGGTAATCTGCACACGGTCTAGTGGGGGAGATTACCAGTCGTCTCGGTGTTGGTGTTGGAAGCCTCAGAGAGCAGGTGGTACTTCCGGTAGGGGGAGGTTTTGGTGCTGGGCGGACACGCGTTTCGGCTTTCACTTGACGACCGGTTTCAGACTTTTCAAGAGGATGATCAGCAGGATGCCAGAGGCGCTCGACTGCTGTCCGGTGGTGATTCCTGCGGTGGTGGGTATGTGCCTTGATGGGATCACGGCGTTGGAGGGCAGGAGGCGAAGAGCACTCGACTGCACTCGAACGGTGGGCGTTGGGGTTCGGCGGTTCCTGCCGAGTCTTCCCGCAGCGTCTCGGGCTGGGGATGCAAGCGGCCTGCTTGCTTTGTAGGAGACGGGAGTCTCGACTACGACCACTGGCCGGACGGTCTCTACTGACTCGTCTCTGTCCACTACTCTGTCCACTACTGATCTTGCTTCGGCCAAAGTCCCCCTTTTTAATCACATCCAAACTATTCTTCGGGTTCCTTCGTGAACTACGAACTGTGGCTCGGTGGCTTTTAATTAGTTCGCTGTTAATCCCTTTAACTGCCCTTTTCTGGCGACTGCGAAATTCCCGGGATTTAAAGCCGGGCGTTTGTAAATTACCCTCAGGTAGACGGACCTCGGGTACCGTATTAGGGATTAGCATAAATCGGTGTTTCCCGCACTTATGGCTTGTATCAAAATGTTGAAGAAAATCTTCTTATGTGTTCCAATAAACGAAGGTACAATCATTTCATGTTTTTGGAATTCGACCAGAACGAGTTAAATACCCTTAGACTTACACAACTTCGCCGCACTTCAAATTGGCTAGACTTAAGTTTCAAATAAATTAATTAGAAAATATTATTAATTAATAAATTAATTAGACTTAGGTTTTTTCTTTTTTTTTAATCATTAGAAAAAAATAATATTTTTTATTGTCATTTTTGATTAATTACGTACCTACTTTAATCAATTTTTATTTATATTTATAATTAGTCTAATATTACATTATTGTGTTCTTATTTTTATCATTTTTCCACACTTGAATTTATTTTTTAGTCTTCATATATTCCTGATGACGAATGTATCGCTTTCGAAGCATGTAGATATTTCAATGTATATTTATGAAGTGGTGAGTACTAAGTATATTTTTAAATTCATTTGTTCAAAAAGGTTTTTTATGTTTGGTTCTTGTACGTTCTAGTATTTTAATAATTAAAATATGAAGATTTTTTTGCTTTACGTTTGTAATACCCATGTTTAAAGTAAAAGCATATTGTGAAAAGCAATGACAAAACACTACAAAAGCATCATTCAGCAAAGTGATTCAAGGGTGTATAGCTGCATTGTGCCACGTGCAGTCCATCAAAACCGATGGCGGGTTTATTCTCTATTATTTCTGACATAGCCGAGGAAATGTGTTATATTTGAATAAAGGAATAGTTTCCAGGACCATTTCAAAGGAACGGTTGAAGAAGAACGAATCAGGGCCAAGGTCACATCACTTTGTAAGAATGTAGGTTGTAATGCATTTGCAGGATAAGATAATGGAAGTTGTATCGATTAGTTGGAGCGCAGATGGCGAATACGCGACCCTGGGTGAGAGAGCTTTTGCTTGAAGGTTGGGACAGAAGCTTTATGTTGGATTTGTAATTGAAGGCCAAGGTGTCCGAATGACGGAATATGAGGTGGAAAATTAAAGCTTTTATTAAAACGGTATTATTATAAGTGTTTCATTGAACATTTATTCCAGTAAATAAAATATAATTGGCACTCTTTCCAAATATGCTCCGTATTTTATTGGTGTTCTATTAATTTACATAAAAACCGTATATTAAGTAAATTACGTTATTTATTTCAGATCTAGGGGTGCAATCCCGTGAGTTCCGATTAAAACGTATTATAATACAGATTTCGAATTTGTATCGTTTTATTTAAGTGAACCTTATTGTAATGTTATTGAATCAAGTATTGTGTTCCAGGACCGAGTTGTTTAGCGGTTCGTCCCCTCTGTCTACCCGTGAGGAGAAACAGCGTAGTGGTTAGTTAGTTTTTGCGTACTGTACCATTTTAGTATTCTATCATGATGAATAGTCTTCCCTCAAATAACCTAAACAATTTTATTCTTATTAAATAAAACAAACACTTTATTTAAAAGCACTAATTTATTTTTAAATTTTAAAACTAAACAAAAATACATAGAGTGACCATATACAAAAAGGAAAAAGACAAAATATAAAACGAAACAATGGGGCAGAGATATACTAACATGTGACAGAATGGGACAAAATATAAAAAGAAGAGACAGAACGTCCAAGGAAAGATTAAGGAGAAGTAGGAAGTTTTGGACTAACGGGAAATATATCTAACATGGGATTTAAAAAAGATTGAGTTGATTTTTCAAAATATTGCTATCAATTTTAATGACTTTCTTTATTTTTAATGATTCTACATTATCTAATCTAATGCCAAAACCATTTGTGTGTAAAATATTAGAGCCGGTTTTATTATTTTTCAGAACGTTAGGAAATGTTTAACCAATGCATTAATGCTTGCATAGAAACATGTCCCATAAGGAGAAGTAAAGATCATAATAGTTTTGGTACCACACGTTTTGTTATCAATATGTATTATGTTTTTAAAAGCTAATATAATAATAGCGAAGTATTTATTGCATCGCTTTTTCACTAAAACAGCTGAAAAAAAACTGTGCTCTACGAAATATAAAACTATCTTTAATGTTCACTTTAAACTGTTACTTGATGCGCCATAATTATCAGTGCATTAAAATGACAAATATTCCACTAATAGCGCTACTAAGCCTTAGTAAAACTGCGTTCCAAAAGAAATAAACATGTAGACGCTACGACTATGTAAGTATTCATGAGGTTCTCAAAACTTTTAAAATGCTAATGACGTGCAAGAATCCCACTACCTGATTCCAGTTGGACTATGGAACTTCCGATCGGGTAATCGGGAAGTTGTGACCCAGATTTGTATTTATCAAGGCTGGCATAAATGCCGTTCGAGTAATTATGACTATATTATATATAGTGATATGTAGCTACTTTATGTATCAAAATATTTAGTAGTGATCATGGGCGAAACTGAATATTTATTCCACTTTATAATCCTCTTTTAGTATATGAATTGCTTGGGAAAAGGTTTTTTACAGTGACGTTTTTAAATATGTATTATCAATGTATGTTGACGTATTATTGCGTTGAATCGTACTTTATTCGGGAAAAAACAATTTTATACATTTTGAGTATCTACTTGCTTACATGACTAGTGAAATTTATTAAATTAATATACACAAAAATGGAAGATTAATAAAATATATGATACACGAAAAACAGTATAATGAGAACGAAAATGAGAAAAATAAATAAATTATAAAATCTTGAATATTTATCATATACAGCAGCGGCAGCGGTGATTTGCGTGATTTTGTGAGCGGCAACACCACACAGTAGGTGGGGAGGCACATCCGCCTCAAAAACCTGAACAAACCTGATCCCATGAACCCGGGCTCTACTGCTAAGTCACCAAACACAGCAAAACCACTCGGGGGTAACCTATAGTATAAGTATTGGTTATCCAATGAATGGTTCCCCAGGCGACGGTATCCATTCCCGCCTCCAAAATGAATTATATCAGCGTCTAAAAGATGTTTTGATATTGAGCGCGTTCTTCTGAAAAATGGATGTTATGACTATATACCATAGTTAGTTTTTTGGTGTGGGATGTATAATAATTAGTTTGTGCGCGTGATTTGTACTGGACAGTGGAAATTAATGTTTTCTAGAAGGTGGTATTTGTTAACAGCGTTGTTGATGCTTTTAATAGGAAATTTTGGTCGAATATAGACATTTTATCTTTAAATGAAGATAACTTTTGTAATACTAGTGAAACTCTGTGTTACTTCTTCAAATGATGTAAAATAACTCTCAGGGATCATATATATTAAATTAACATGTTTCGGGAGCGGAGCTCCCCTCTTCAGGATAAACAATTTACCTACTATTTAGTAACTACTAGTATTCTAGTATTTTACTACTAAGTAATTATTATTGTAGTTTCTTCAAATGATTGGTATTCACTTTGTGGCGTCATTATTAATAAATAAATTAAAAATTATTTTGTATTCACCACTTCATTAATATACACTGTTTCGAAAGCGATGATCAGGAATACATAAAATACAAATATATATTATAGTATTCTATATATTACTGATGAAGAAAGCACCGCTTTCGAAACATGTAGATATATTTTTTTATTAATTTATTAATTATTATTGATTTAATAAGACTTTTATATTTGGGAATTCAATAGGACTGAAAACCTAACTGCTACAAATCGTTTTTAGATTTTTCTTTCAATGTTGGTAGCTTCAACAGAACCTCCTGTAAATCTTCCATATTTAATAAAATACTCCTCCTATAAATCGTTTTGTTTTCCTTTTTATCTTTTCTATTTCTGAAGGTTTTATTTTTCAGAATAAACAAAATAAGTTGCGTTGTCAGTAGAGGAAGAAGAAATCACTGGATTGACCTTGTAGGTGTAAATGAATTTGACACACTAAAAACAAATAATGCTGCCGTAGATACTTTAGTAAATTCAGTCGATAAAAATCGACATCGATAAAAACATTTCAAATCTTCTTAATGCTATGAAAATAGTATTTCGCCTGATCAACTGACAACAATTTTGAAAGTTTTCGGTTCAAGTGTTAATAATACGTAAATCTTTTTGTTAAAAATTCAAACTTTTAGAATCTCCGTAGAACAACAAGACTCGAGTTCATACCAAACCCAACGACGTGTAAAGGGATTTACGGTGAATTTATTCCTACCTTATTCCGAGATTTTCTTACAAATGAGTTTTTCTTGCAAAGGCGATCTTAAATAGACAATCGGAATTACTGCAACAAAATAAAATTGGGATTTTTTTGAATAGCACAAAATTGTTTCGTGTTTTCTTCCGCGCACTGTAATTTGAAAACTCCCCCTTTGTTCATAAGTAATCTTCAACTTTCTTTAAATATTATTAATTGTTTTTGTGTAATTGGTAGAATTTTATTTAATATATTTTTTAAATTTAATGTAACTCAAAATTTAAAATGTTATTATTAAGTTTTGATAGTATTTTTAGTTTTTATTAGGTTTTTTCAAAGTGCGGTTTATCTACATTATAACGACTTATTAACATGATTTTAATTACTTCCACCCAATTCTAATTTGGACGGGTTTTTTAAAGAAAATATTTATTATCGGTAAAACCGATTTAGTTAGAAAATATTTAAAATTCTCTATTCTGTGAGGTTTTTAGACTATAATGTGTTTCTCCGTAATTAAATGATAATGTTTTCTTAATTGATTTATTTAAATGTGTTATATTGTTTTGATAATGTGAAAATACTGAGAAGTGATGAATAAATAATTTTCCTTACGTTATTAATCAATGTTGTATTAGGGTATTTCATTGGATCATTCGTTCGTTTATTAAGGAAATTTAATCTAATACGTTTTTTTTAAATTATATGGAGTTCTACGAATAAAACACAAAAACAATTAATAAAGCGTATAATAACGAAATTTATTTTTATTTAATTATCTGAAAAAAAGTTACCATTTTATTTTTGCCAAAAAAAAATTATTATGTTGCACTTTTCATCATAATTTTACCTTATTTTCTGTTTTGCACATCAAAAAAATAATCCCCAAAAGAGTTATCCATATCGATTAAAAAGAAATTTCATCTTACGAGACCTTTCGGCTCCTAGACCTAAAATAGGCCAATACAATTGGTTATCTGTTCATGACTGAATTTTGCTATTTGGAGTTACTTAAGAAGTTACTTTGAGCATAATTCGGGAATATGGATATGTCTACGACACACTTCTATCTGATAATTTATTCAACAGTTTGAATAAACGCTAAGGCCCGGTGGACGAGGCAGTATAGAGAGAATCCCATAATGTAAAATGTTGAGCTCCGCCTACTAGAGGGATTACAATTTCTCATATAATTGCCGTAGTGATGTTAAATTTCTCCGCTTTCTAACATTTAGAGGACTTATGCAAAAAAACGCGTGTCTGTGTTTAAATTATCCAGTAGAACAATTATTCATATAGTCCCACCTTGTTTTATTCTAAACATTCTAATATTTTTTTTTTTTCGGTTTCATGTTACAAAAAAAAGAAATACGAGATAAAAAGTGCCCTTCACAATAAAAATCAAATAAAATGTGGTTTATCTGTATATAAACCGGAAATATTTTTTATGGTGACATGTTATTATTAATTTTTTCAGTTGCGCGCATGCATGTGACAAACGAGAAGCGAGAATATTTCAAACGGGGTATAATTCATTTGTCAATCGAATAAAAATTATTAGAGTATTATCCGAACATATTTAAGGCTCAAAATTACCCCACAAGTCAGAGAACTAACCGCTCGGAACCAGTGGAACTCTCGCATCCATTTTTGTATTGTTAGATTTATGTATTTTATGTTATGTCATTAGATTTTGCGTTATCTATGTATATAATTTAAACTTATTAGCGATGTAGCTTGTTATGAAAAGAATAGTACTGACGATGTAGGGATGTGGGAGAAGGAGAGGAGGAAGGTTGGGAAAGAGCGGTTACGGGAGACAGTTCATTTGTACAGACTTACCCCGAGGGTGGTGTCCCTCCAGGGAGCTCGGCTCTGGACATTCGACTAGCTCAGTTTCGGCAGGCCAAGAAGCTTCTCTGCAGGGTCGTAGGCCGACAGGCAGTCTTATAATTGGGAACTGGGACTCTAATACTTTGTCAAATGAAACTACTAAATGCTTTCAAACTCAGGGTTTATTCAGAGGAAGGTACAGACACGGTAAGTTATGTTATGCTAATCAGAAGGCTAACCTAACCTCAAATGAAAGTTACGGGTGATTTCTCTCTGATATTATCTAAACGGGCATGAAAACAGGGGCTCGAATAAGTTACAACACAAAAAGGGGGAATACAAAGACAGCTCACAGTTTAGGTTGTAGCGGCAAACGGGGGTCCTAGTAGAAGCAATTGGCAACTGCCAACATGGCTGCTCGCGCGTTCCTTTTTGAGACGTAGTCGGCGGCGTGCCAGGGATGCCATCTCCAGAGCAGGTGGGGGGCGAGTGCTTCCGAAGCCGGGTGCGAGGAGAGAATGCCAGCCGGGCGGGCAAGCTGCCGTTGGCGGGCGTGGCGCTGGCTTCGCTTTACCGTTGATGTTGACGAGTGGCTAGTTTCTTTTTAGGAACTTTCTGACGTTACGTAACAAGCTTTATGGCTTAAAAATAAAAAAAAATAAAGAATACCCGATTCTCCTTTGATAATGACGATGGAGAAATTTTAAAGGAAGATTCCTAAATGAAATATTTGGGTGTTATTTTACAATCTAGACTGACTCTATCTCTAAATAAATTTTATGTTATAAAGAAAATCGGCAAAAAAGTCTGACTACTGGGTAGGATAAGAAAATACATCAGTGCAGAATTCTATAAAACTATATACAATGCCATCGTTGTTCCTGATATTAACTATTGAAGCAGTATTTAATTTTTGTCGAAAGAGGAGGATTTTCTGAAAAATACCAGTTTTGCGAAACAAAGCCATGCGAATAATTTTAAGACGAAACAAATATTCTAAAGTAAAAAAAAAATGCTGAGGGATCTAAACATACTGTATTTTAAGCAAATTATAGTTTTTCTCTTTAAAATGTTTAATGGCCAACAAAATTCTGAATTCTTGATAAAAATTAATAAACAACAACACAAACATAACCGCTCTACAAGAAGAAAAAATGAAATAATACTTCCCTTTCGAGAGAAAAGAAAATCGCAATTTTCATTACTATATAGACATGAAAATTTACCAAGTAATACCGGCCAATATAAAAGAGGAAATTTTGTTTGAAATTTAAGAAGGAAGTGCCATATGTAAAGCGCAATTTTTAATGTCGTAATTTTTAATTTTTGATTTGAAATTCTTAATTGCTTGTAGATATGTTCATATTAGAATACATGTAACCAATTGAAAAATAAATGTGTTTTATTTAGTGTTTCTATGAAACTGGATCATTTATATTATTCTGTTACTTTTACTTTTCAATCATTGAAGAAAATAATATTAACAAACCTAAATGAAAGATGAAACCGGACAAAAGGACAGAAACTAAAAATATTTCAGTCGCATCTGGAACATCCGGTTTCATCTTTCATTTAGGTTTGTTAATATTATTTTCTTCAATGATTAAATATTACAATGAGGTTTTTAAATCTCAATAAAAATAATTAATAATTAAAAATTTTACTTTTCAATTTAACTTTCAAAATGTTGTATTTTTTATTCTCTTTCTATTTATTTTATCATTTACAGAATTTTAATACTTTATATTTTAAAGCGGAAACTTCACTAGTTAATGAAATAGAGTAACATTTTTAACTGTAAAAATGAATAATATAAAACTGTGTATTTTCTGAAAGAAAAAATCCCCTATTAAGAGTGTAAGGAGATGAAGAAGAAGAATGTGTACCTGGCTATCTAGATCTGGTAACTGAGCACGACTAAAGCCATTAATCAACGGGTAATGTTTCGATTCTGAATTATGGTCCTTCACCAGAGCGATACTGAAAGTATCTACCACTCTGAAGTAGGTAACTCGGGAAGTAAGTGCTTCGAATATGGTAATCGGTACGGTTTATTCATCAATAATTCCTTCCTGGAAAGACGGAAAGAGTCCTGCTCATCTCTGCTTAAGTTTGTTCTCTGTTATTCAAAATTAGTAATAAATTATTTATATAGTAAACACGTGCTCCAAAATTTATAATGGAAGGCAAGTAGAAGGAAGCATAAATGTATACTTTGGGTAGATACTAACTTTTCACTTGAAAAAACTTTTGTTTAAAATATTGAAATATTTGGAGAATACAGTCCCGTTACTCCTGATATTCATTTTGCTTTCTTCATCGAAGTAAAAAAAATCAGATTATTTGCTATTTTTAAGGAAATACGAATATAATTAATGTGTTTTCAATTTTCCAACATACCGTGATATCACTAGGCCGGTAGTAACTATAGATTATAAGTACACAAAAAAAAATTCGGGCAATAGACAGAAAAGCAATGGTGGTGACAGATCAACGAAACCAAATACCATAGAAATATAACAATACGCGCAGCAGCTAGCATTTACCATACAGTGATATGGCAACATGCTACACCAGCGCCCGTAGAGGCGCGAGTTGGCGGAATTGGGTTTTTCAATATATTTTAATATATGTCCTGTGAAGTATATTCTTAATAAATTATAGAACTTAAAAATCAAAAAAGAAATATTAGGTAACCTTTTTTGCTCATGTATACATATTTTTAATGAGGCTATTAGGATTGTATTAACGTGTAAAGCCTCGACGAACTTCATTATAATAGCAATACAGTCCGGAAGCGCTATGGCCCGGGCCGTTAGAGGTGCTAGTGTAGCAAGGTGCCACTATTTTGACAAAGCTACGCTTGTAAGCAAATATCGTAGATGTCAAAATATTGGCAATATGCTACACTAGCGCCTCTAGCGGCCCGGGATGTAGTGCTTCCGGATTGTATTGCCATTATAATTAATATTTTATTATCTTTCTAAACAATTGAAACTTTAATACAAACGTAACAGTCTGTTATGTTTGTATTACCGCTAGAGGGCGCTAGTGTAGCATGTTGACATTAAATGTCAAGGCTGAAGGTATTGTCATTTTAGAATATTTGACAAAATCAATATAACAGTTGCTACAAATTCGCGGTGACCTGACACTTGATCCGGCGGTATATCTTCTCTGCATTATATTACATGTAGGTAGGTATAGCGTATTCTAAGCTCTAAGCCGACTGCATAAATAAGTACTTATGTAAACTTTTGATTTTTCGGCTTTCTATCCTATCCGCATACCCCTTCCGCGACACTGAATTATATTATATGTAGGAAGGCATATCGTATTTTCCTTAAGCTGACAATACATATAATAACGTCGTATTTTGTTATTCGGTGGTATATCCTCTCTGCATACTTCTTCGGGGACACGGCATTATTGGTAGTAAACATATTTGTATAGTGGATTCCCACTCCCCAACCCAAGTATATCGAGTTTTGTCATGCGGCCTTATATCCTCTTTGCACGCGTCACCAGGGAAAAATTCACCAGAAATATTCGTTTGGGGAATCTTGTGTCCGAGGCATCAAATGACAGAGGGATTATCTGTCTGGGAGATCAAGTGTCAGGGAATTAACTGTCCGGGAAACAACTATCCGGGGGATCAAGCGTCATGGAATCAAATTCGCATATAGACAATTTGCATTGGCAAGACCGCAAAGAGATTTGTTCCAAGCAAATACTCGCTAAATATCATAAACACGGATTTTTCACAGAGATCGTGATTTTCAAATGCCACCGGAAAGAACATTTTTTAACCCATAACTCATTCGATAATTGAACATATTTAAAATGGGATAACTCAGACCAGCAGAGAAATATTTATAAATATTTTGGACATGTTAGAATACAGAATAAGCGGCAAAGCTCGCTCAGTATACTCCACAGCTAAAAATGCACGAGAAAATTCATTCGCAGACCTTCCGGACCGCATTTAAATATTCATGAGGAAAATGTCTCGGAATCCCATCGCCGTAGTTGCCCCTCTAACTTGCTACGTCCCGAGCCCGGTACTTCGCTACAAGAGTAAGCTGTTATTTGGATTGTTTGTCGTTAACATTATTCCTTGTTGATCTTTTTGGTTAATAAATGTTAAAGTGCTAGAATTAATGTTAATCGTTTTCATTTCTGTGTTTTTTTCTATTGCACGTTATTTGAATAATATTATTATAACTTTAGCATTTAAAATAGGCGGTCAACCGTTTGTCCACATCTTATTCTAAGATACGTTGGATACTTCACTCGCCAAACTGGAAACTCGAACTTATAATATATACGATAAGGATAAGACCACGGTCACTTGCTAAATGGAAAACACGATAAGCAGAGGAAGATCTCCGATAAGTTGGACTGATCACGAATCGCAGGCATCCATAATGTTCATGTTCGCGGTTTTCCACGCAGCGCAGAACCCCGAAGAGTGGAGGAACCTGGTTCACCTGAGAAATTGGAGTTGGGGTCACGATAATCACCGTGGGACCCCAAGAAAAGGTTAATATTTTATTTACTCAAAACTAAGCCGTTCAATGAGTTTTTACGTGTAAAGTACCATTAGGTATATTATAATAATAATAAATATCATACTAATAATATTAATTTATTTGTAACACATTATTTAACAACAAAATGTAAGAAAGCTTTGACTGCCCAACTAGAAACAAATCCTGTTTTAGAAAAGTCAAATTGACAAGTTTGGTTCATATTAAGTGCCATTATACAAAAATAGAAGGGAAAAAAAGCTAGTATTGACATAGTATGGTAATACAATATATCTAGAAAAAAAGTGTAATAATTTAGTAAAGAGATGTGAAGAATAGTATAGAAAAAAACAATTGTGTTTACAAGTTAATTTGAGTATATTATAATAGTTAAGTACTTACGAAGAGATGGGAAAAATAAATATTATAGAATAAAAAATTGTGTATATGTATGTAATAGGTACTGGTTGGTGATACGAGCTATATATATGTATGTACGTTTTACATAGGTATATATTATAAACGTTCATTTGAACCTTTCTGATTTTATTTTGTGATGGTATTATCCCATTTATTAACAATAAAATTTTCTTTTGGGCATTGACTACTTTGTAAACACAATAATAGCGCCCTGTAAACCACCTTTGTTTACCATGTTTTCTTCTTATTTTGACTCCTCCCTCCACTCTTCCCCTCTCCCAAATCACCACTCCCACCACCCTCACCTAATAATGTATAATTATTTCTCTACTTGTTTAATTTAAGTTCATTTTAAGAACCGTAGTGAATGACACGGATCTGTCGAAACCAGTAGAAAATAAATAAAATTATGTAACAATTGTACATAGTGGATAACTCTTCAAAACAAAATAAAAACTATTTCTTTGACCGGTCAGTGTCTGAGTTGGCATCTGGTCTTGGTTCCATTCCTCGGCTGGTTAAGTCCTCCATCACGACACAAACAATATCTTCAGCTTACTGTGATGGTAAATATTGTCACGCAGTGGGTTTTTTCTTGTACGGACTTCGTAACTCTTTAGCAATACTATTTAATTCTGACAGTTAACTTTACTAATATTTCCCCAGAAATCATATTGTTTTATAACTTTATATATTATAAAATAAATTAAAACACTTATTTATTTTATTAGTTAGTAATAATAATTATTCTGAATTTACCAATCATATTTTGGCAACCAATCATTCTTTTGATATGAATAAAGATTCAAAATATTTACCTGCAAATACAACCGGTTTACAATTAGGCAAAATTTAAATTTTAGGAATTATAATAAGTGTAAATATTCAATTAAATATAATTAACAATATTTTTTTTTATAGCTATCATCTCTTGAATTTATTTTCATGTTAATATTAATAATAAAAATTAGGTATTTTCTTAAACTTCTAATGTAAATTTATTATTCAATGATTTATAATATTTTTTCTTTATAATTTTGTATAATTATTACCTACTTTAATCTATTTTGTTTATGTTATCAATTTGTCTTTTCTTACATTGTTGTGTTCTATACTTACCATTTATCTATACTTTACATTATTATTTTTTTAGTATTCTGTACATTCCTGGTAAAGAAAGCTTCGCTTTCGAAACATGTTGATATTTATATATTAATAAAGTAATTTGTAATTAATTTACTTATTTTTCATACTTTTAGAGACGTTGACGCTTCAAAAATAAAATAACCCCCTTTCTCAAATATTCATTAATTCTCATAAATACGAGAAATGCTAAAAATAAGTAAGATTTTTGACTTTTTTCCTAAGAAAAAACATATTATTCAATGCTTAAATACTTAGGCCGCTTAACGTTTTCCCCAGAGTCTTGAATTGCTTGGGGCGAGAATTTCGCTCGTCCGCTTCTTCGCTAAAAAACGTGGTTAATGTAAAATGTCTAATAAAGAAAAAAGCCAGTCTATTGTTCACCTTGGAAATAAATACGTATTGTTTTTGTTTTTTTAAAAAAAATTCTTTTAAAACTTTGTAATAAACAGTGATGTGATATACTCGTAAATATTTTTCATGTAATTTATAGATTAAGGGGATGACTGAAGGAGGGTTGGAAATTATGAACAGTTTGTACCTACGAATACATATCCAAGAAAACAAAAGTAGTCGATTGAAACTTCTACTTTTTTTTACTAGTATTAGAGATTCTGTGTAAAATTTGTCAATCGTTGTTAAATACGTTTTTACTTGATTTTTTGCTCATTGCAAAAACAGTTAGTAACCAATTCACTACAAAAAAAGAAGTCAACATAGCATAATATATATAGGTAACAAGGCTTCTTATTTAAAAAAAAAGTAGGTTACATGCAGGTTCACAATATAGTCAAAACTTAATGCCCAGTTCGTGCTTAACCTTGTTCTAGGTAATGTGGAAAATATCCACATTCCCTGCGAGGTAGTTAATTAACCTAGTAAGTCTTCCTGGGGACATCAGCATTTTTATGTTAATTCTGTACCTGGGAAGAATCAGAAACCTATGGTGGGGGCCACGCTTGAAATTATCAGGGACACAGAATCCTATTTCAGTCAGGATATCAGGAATTAATAATACACCGTTCAGGAATTCATAAGGCATGAGTAATGCTATATTCCTCTTAGAACTAAGATTGGAGATATCCAGAATTCCAAAGATAAATGCTCTTGGATGCATCCATGAGTAAAAACCGATTTCTCTCATGTAGATACATAGTTAATTTGACTTTACTCGACCATTAGTACATAGACGGTATCCTCTGACCTCCATACCTAAGATCCACTCTCGAGAATAATACGTACATAGCCAATGTAAAATAGCCTTATAACTGCAAAGTTTGGCAACGCCTTTGAATTGTGTAGTTGTGTGAAAAAACATTTTTGTGGCTGATTTCCAGATCTTTTCAAAGTGAGCATAAAATATTAATATATTCCTGAAGTTGCTTACAATCTTGCATTGATCTTATTTTCACGAATAGTTTAATGTCGCTAGCAAAAAAAACTAACGAATTAGTTATTTTTTTATAGGTGTTAATTTAGAGAATAAATAAATAATGAGGGTCTCAAATTGGATCCCTGTGGCAGAACAGAGTTGGTAGGATATACGCCAGAGATGTATACACCGTAGGATACAAATTGTTTCATTCCGTTCAGATATCGCAAAGTCATGGTATGATGTGACAACTTGCTCATTTCATCAAATCCGTGCTATTGTTCAATCAAAAACGGTTTAACTCTGGCATGTGTACATTTATGGGTAATTATTTCCAGATACGGTGTTTTTGGTTTTAATTTTCTTACTGCTAAACTGAAATCTACGGTTTCGACGTTTTTAATCGAAATATTTTCAGCAATCGTTGATCCCGACAGCCCTGGCGCATAAGATCGAAAACTTCTTCCTGATTGAAAATATTTGATACTTCTTCGAGACCTTTAAAACCCGAGTACCAAAAAGTGTGAGGGTTAGTCCATCGTCCACATAAGTGTATTATATATTTCGTATTTCACGGCAGCTGTTTCGCCTTCTTAAATAATTTTACGGATTCAATGAAAAGTAAATACTCTTAGATTCTAATGCAATCATTCTATACACTCATCCCAGTTAATTCATGGGGGAACACCGCTATAAATTAGCATTCCACTAACGTGCGAGTAGGTAATCTTGTATTATTGCTTGACTTGCATTTTAGAAATGACGTAAGTATAACTGAGGGGACCCTCCCACATCCTATAATATATCTCACATTTACGACAGTTGCTGTCTGATCCAATATGCAAACGTGCGTAATTAGAAGGAGTCTTGGGACGAATGAAGGTACACTAACAGTAATCAGGGATTCTCAATTGAGGGTTGTTTCGTAGAATGAGGTGGACAAAGCAATATTAATACAGAAATGTGAACAAATTTGCTACTTGTTTACGTTCAAATCGACTCAACGTTAGAAATTTTGCGCAAATAAGAAGATTAAAATATCAAAACAATAATGATGTTGTTTGATTATAAAACTATTTCCAACAAAACATATATTTTAAAACAGTACGTACCTACAGCAGATATGCAATATATCAGAGGCCGGCAGATCATTCCACAGCCGAGCTGTTGAAATCAAGAACGAGTCGCAGAAGCGACCCGTTCTCATGTGACAAATGTCAACTGTGTGCAAATGTTGGGTGCGCGTTTGGCGGGTTTCCTTACTATCCACCGGTTCTGAAGGGATCAATAACGCTAGTTCCTCAGAGCATCTTCCATTAAAATACCGATAGAACAAGGACAGCATTCCCACCTGACGTCTGTGCTCCAAAGATTGCAATCAGTTTGTTAAGATCTATCAAACGGACCACCCGTTTCTGAACAGAGTGGAGGGTTTTTTTCAGATATTTTAGGGCTCCCGACCAGAGGTGGCAGCCAAATTCTACAGTGGGGCGCACTTGCGATTTATACAGGATCAGCAGTTGTGTACTATTAAAGTATCTGCGGGCTCTGTACAATACGCTCAGCTTCTGAGAGGCTACCTTTACTCTGGCTTCGATGGAGTCCCCATACCTGAGCTGGTCACTTAAGGTTACACCAAGCATATCAATGGAGGGGTTGTTGGGAATATTGATTCCAGTAAAGGACATAATATATGTAAGAAATTAAAATACTTGAGGCACATCATTCACGAAGACTTCCCGGATAAAGATGATATTGTCCAACATGATTGCTTACAGATTTTGCAAATGCAGCAGTAATACAAAAAGTCATTGCTTAATGCATTCTGCATGAACCTAATACACCTGTAAGACATTACGTCACTACCGAAACAGTTCAATGGAACGACTCCCAATCCAATATAATAACTCCTTCAGAATTATATTTGGATATTGGAGATAAAACAGCTGATCGGCAATGTTCACGGAACAACGAATGCGTAGATTCGCGGACCTGTGAGACACCGGGTCACATGAACCGGGATGCGGCTAATGGCCTCTGACAGCACGGTGAAACCGCAGCCTAACTAGCACCAAGCACCACTCCTCGGCGCTGGGCCCGAGCTCACTCAGGACCACGTCCGACAAAGCTTGCTTATTACTAACATTATTATTTGTTTTATATATTATACATTTTTGGTATGTTTTTAAATTTTTTTTTGTGTTTAATTCGTAGATCCCCATTTAACGTTTTTTAGAAATTTACTGTAAATCAAATTTAATAATGTTATTATTAAGTTGTGCAAGTATTTTAGTTTTTATTATTATAACAGCTGCCGAAGCCCATATTCAAACATTTTGTTCGAAATATTATTTATTTATATTTAATATGTGTAACCATATGGGAGGTGTGGGATTGCACAAACCTTTCAACTTTCTGGAATAATAACTTATTATTAGAATTTCTTCAAAAGATTGGTATTCACTTTTTGGCGTCATTATTATTAGTGAATTAAAAATTACTTTGTAATCACCACTTTATTAATATATATATATCAAAATGTTTCGAAAGCAATGCTTTCCTCATCAGGAATATACAGAATAATAATAAAAAAAATATTTTATTTTAATTTATTATTTTTTGTATTCTGTGTATTCCTGATGAGGAAACTTCGCTTTCGAAACATGTTGATATATACATATTAATAAAAGGGAGATTACAAAGCAACTCATGTTTTACGAATATGACATCCAAATTTTTTTTCGTATTTGTTTACTTTACCACCCTTGTAGTAAATTGAGGATTGGAATATCTAAAAACCTTAAAAAGTAAAATACCGTAAAAGTTCTGTAGCGTGTTTTTACGGATTGTGTTAATTAACTCATGATATTCAGCCAGTGCAATCGAACACTCCAGACTTCATATCCGGTTCCATTTTAAAACCATAGTCCTTCCCCTCCCTCCCACATCCTGTCTACTTCACCACCGATCCTATGACCACCACCCCTTTCGCCCCCCAGCTAGTTGACCACCCTCACCAGATTAACCCTTGGTATAAACTGAAGCAATAGTGCCAGTACATTCAAATTTGTAGTACTTATTCCACGTTAAGTACCTATCTTCAGTTAAAAGTGAATCTCGTGATTATTTAATTATATTTGTTAACAAATTTATTAGAGAAATTCAATTTTTTTTTGTTAATTTCTTCAAAAATATTCTAATAAGAAAAATGTTGATAATTTATGGGGAGCAGCGTAGATATTTTGTTTCCACAATGTTGTTAAATTAACTATTTTTTGAGTTCAATATTTATTAATTTAATTATTATTGATTATGTTGTATAATCAAAAAATCATTTAAGTTAATAAATCAATTCCCTTGTTAGACTATTTTGGATTCAATTTCATCCATCGACTAATAACACTGGTCTATCGACTACATCTCATAGTTCGAAAGACAATAAACCTTCAATTAAGAAAACTATTTTTTTCTAAAGCAATGATTGTAGAGCTTCCCAGCAATTTATTATTCACTCTCAGCGCCTCCCCAGAGACATTCAAGCTCTGAAACAACCCTCTCTGTTTACTTATTTCAAGGCTTTCTTCTTATTCTTCCGTTGCCTTCTCATCTCGATGATGGTTATTGTTGGTGCAGTCTTCACCCCGCAGGCAGCTCGGGATGTCTGCAAAATTTCAGTACCAACAGTTATGCAGAACGCGAAGCTCTAAAGTGTTGCGTCTTTCTCTGCAACGTCTTTTATCAATCTTCCTCAGGATAAGGGTATTATTGGTAATGTTTTATCGTTCCTCACAATATAACCAAGATTTTGAAGTTTTCAAGGCTACAATATAATTATTGAGACATACAATAAATGACATCGCATCAAGGGCAGATTATATTTCGTTCAGGTTTGTGGCCCCTTTTAAAAAGATATGTTTTAAGAATTTTTTGGATTCCTAAATTATTTTATGACCTCAGATCAAATGGAAGGTTATTTCAAGAATATGGAATGCACATTTAAAGCTCTGTACCCAAATTTTGCAGCATTAGTAAGAGAAGGTTAAATAAGTCTATTTAATGAGTCAGATTTGACTGACCTGAGCGTGAGTTGCCTTTGAGTTATATTATCCCCCACACAGAGATCAGGGTTTCCTCTTGGAGTAAGAATAACCACGTCAAATTTACTATTTCAAAGACGTAATCATGTTTGATTACGAGAAAAATGGATCGAAATTACAATCAAGTGTCCTTCAACGAAGGAATCTTCCCGACATTTCATTTGATATGCTTGGTGGAACATTAAGTGACCAGCTCGGGCACGAATCGAAGCCAAGTTACGAAGAAGAGTCAAGTTACCATCAACCCAACATCGGGAGCTGGGCACACTGTATAGGCCCGCAGGAATTTTAATAATACATAACTGCTGACCCTGTTCTAATGTATATTACTGTTTATAAATGTTGTCTCTCCACTAGCTTCAAGAACAGGAACTAACTGTTTTGGATGAGAACACGTACATTTTTTGGTATGTATAAATCCATGTTGTGTCGTGTGGGGACAGTCGGAGGCTTTTAGAATCATTTAATAGTAGCTTCGTTTTTTTTTATCAAAAAGCAGGGTCTTGACATGAACACCGATAGAGGAACTTATCTGGTCCTTAAAACGGTTTGGAAAAGTAGTGGGTATACTCGACTGATCCTGTAAAAATCTAAAGTGTGCCCCACTGTTAAATTTGGTAACCACCTCTGCTTTGGAGACCTAAAATACCTAAAAAGATCCTTGACTGTGCAGAAACGGGGATCCGTTTGATAGATTCCCCTATCTTAACGAACGGATTGCAATCTTTAGAGTACAGGCTTCGAGTAGGGATGCTGTCTTTGTTCTACCAGTATTTCAATGGAAGATGCTCTGAGAAACTGGCGTCATTGATCCCCTCGGCACCGGTGAATAGTTCGGAAACACGACAAACGCGCGCTCAACATTTGTAAACGTTTGACATTTGATGAAACCGGGTCATTTTTACCAACTCGTTCTTGAGTTTAAAAGTCCGGCTGCGGAATGACTTATCGGCCTCTGTGTTTCCTTTCACCTACAACATGGGTTTCTTCAAGACCCATGTTCACTCCTTCCTTTCCTTAAAAAGATCCTCCACACAGCTTCCTCGAAGATGACATAGGTCCTGAAGGAAATTATTTTTCTTGAGGCCTCCTGTGTGAAGTTAATGTAAAATTTAAAAAAAAATCAGTCAAGTATGGTAGTGCCAGCCCGCTCAGTGCCTTACGTACAATAAGACTTTAAGAATTTAAACTGAACGCTGTCTGTGATTCGAATTTAGAGTAAGCAGTCACACAGAAGAGAACATTATACGTTACACCATTTGTTAGTGTAACATATTATATATTGAAAAAACTTTAAAAGATTTCGACAAATAATAAAAAGTGATTCTCCAAAATAGCTAATTAAAAGAATATGTTAAAAAAATACCTGCTGAAAACAATTAAAGTCAAACTGCATTTCAAAATTAATTTCAGTCTGCTATATAATGTCCACTATACCTTGATGTCAATCTGTGCTTCACTATTACAGGATTATTAAATACCTGGAAGTGGATTCAATAACCAAATGCAATGCTCCATACAAAGTACTAATCCCTTTGCTAGCTGAAATAGCCCGTAAGGATCAAAGGGAATGTTACCGTTCATTCTCTTCACTAATGTTGTTCTAGCCCACAAGCCGGCTATTTCGCCGACCCAAAGCGACTTATTCGGATATTAATAGGGATAATAACCGCCGCATAGCGAAATGCAACTTCCAATTGGAATGGTCAGTAAACAGCCAATTAAACCCCCTCGCCATATTCCTATATCGAAATTAGGTACTGCGAACTTCAACAACCGCCTTGTAGCCTGTAGCCTGTAGCCCGTAGCGCAGTCTGCCGGTAAATGACGCCGACCTAGGAACAACTTGGAATTGTAATTTCTGTCTAGATTCTGAACTCTCAATGCTTTGTTTCTGATGTTACTTTAACTCTGTTATACAGATATTTTTATAGTCAACCGAATGATTTGGTAAATAACTCGTAAACTGTGGTCGTCGTATATAGATTAGTCAGAATAAGTCGTTTAGATTATTTGGCAATTATTATTGCATTTAATTTCTATAACTCCATTAAAAAATATATTTCCAAATACTATATCCAACCAGCTTTTTATACTAATAATAAATTTAAAAAAACTGTATTTTAAGTAAAAAAATAAAGATAATACTTTAAATAATTAGGAGGCATATGAATTAATTTATAATGATTCCAATTATTTTTACATAGGAGAGAGATCTAGAAATTTCATTATTAGAGTTAAGGAACATCTAGGATGTTTAATTAATAACAATTATTTTGAATTTCTTTTAATAATCTTTTTTTTTAAATAGTTATCTTGAATTTATTACAAATTAATATTAATAGTAAAAATAATTCTGTTATTTTAAATTTGTTATTAAATGTCTTATAATATATATATTTTTAACATTTTTGATTAAATACGTACCTACTTTAATCAATTTTTGTTTATGTTTATAATCTGTCTATTCTTACATTATTGTGTTCTATATTTATCATTTGTTATTATTATTTTTTAGTATTCCATATATTCCTGATGAGGAAAGCATCGCTTTCGAAACATGTTGATATATATATATATATATAAATAAAATCGTGAATACAAAGAAATTTTTAAATCATTTCTAAACATGTTTTTCTTTTAAAAAACTAAAGTATTTGTAGACTTCAATTACAACATCATAACAAATTATTTACTTAAAATTAAAAAAAAAATTAAAATAATAATATCTTGTGCTAATATTTCCATGGCCTTTTCACAAGATTCATTTTATCACATTAATCGTAGAAGAGAAAAGAATTTTAAAAATGCTAAAATAATAGAAAGTGTACATGTAAATTTAATTATAGATACAGATATGAAGTAAATAATAGATTCAATGAAATACAATGACAAAATACAATAAAATACACAAAACTACATGTCATATCCAGCGCCCATGTGATGATTTTTAACAAAAACGGTCCTTTATAAATTATCCAATTATTATAGTAGATTTTTTAAAATATGGCAAACATGTGTGTTATGGAGCAATAAAATTACATTTTATGCAAGAAATGTGAAGCATGTGAAATACGATAAATCATAGTGCTAGAAAATGAAAAATCATTATCTTCATTTTTCTATATGGCTCATATGTCTTAATTTATTTTATGTTATTATGTCGAACATTACTTTTATGCCACGAAAACTTACTGTGTCTTTCAATATGATAATATTATTAGAACAAGTCTAAGTACTTACAATTACATTAGGAGTTTGTATAACTTCTTACAAGATCACTTGTATAAGTGATTTAACAATAAACTCGATCACATACAGACATAACTCGAATTGTTCTATCACAACTTCCATCGAGACCACAATAAACATACCTCCAGCTCTCACTTATCACTCTATGCCCCACATCCACTCGGAGGGGGGGAACTTGTCTAATATCAATATTAACGTATTACTGAAAACTATTTGTATCATCGCTTCGAGAAATTCACTCGAGTTTCAAGTACTATTTGTCCCTTGAGATAACGGAAACGTTACGCGAGTATTGGTAAACGCCGTGGAGGGATACCAATCGGTAACATAACTATACGTTCTGCAGTGTAAAACGTAGGTGACTTAGTGTTATTGTGAGCGACGTGTAACGTGGCTTTTATTCGATTAACCCTCTAAGGCTGTCAACCCAGTAATAAGCGACTTTGAGAATGCCTCGGAAGGGTGAAACTTCATGTACCTATTCATTTACGATTGAACGTCGTTTTAACGTTTTGTCTTTGTAAGGTAATGAGATTTCGTTATTTATATTACAAGTTGGTAGTTGAATGTATAATAACACTATTTAATTTTTCTAAACATTGTTTGTATATAAAAAATATTTTTTCTTTGTAAAATACAACGCTATCAAATAATAAAAGTTATTTTGTACCACTAAGAAACAATTGGTTTCTAAACATGTATTCTGCATATCCTGATGATGAAAGCTTCTCTTTCGAAACATGTTGATATGTATATATTAATAAAGAGGTAATTACACCAGTATTATGGATATATTTACTATGGTTTCGTTATAATTATATTTAGTATGAATTTCTGGGAAATAATTGAGGGAAGTAAATACAAAAAGAATATAATTATTATGAAACCATTGTAAATAAATCATAATGCTGGTAGTAACCCAATTAATGAAAATCATATTGTTAACCCTGATATTACAACTAAGGTGGGAAAATCCAAGAATAAACTCATTATTGATCATTATTCACCAACCTTTTATTACATAAATAATGTAAAATTATCTTTAAAATAAAAACAACTCTAACCCTTCTTTAAAATGATTTCTGAAACCAGATTGCTATATAAAGTAATATATTATTAATTTAAAAAGTACCATATAAGTCAAGTTTTGTAAAATCATGAATATTGAAAAATATAATTTAAATTAAATCATGGTTTGTTACCCCTTTTCAGGGGTATAAATTGTATATAAACCATATTTTAAGCATTAACAGTCTGAAGATAGCCGTCACAGGCTTAAATCGGACACGGTCAAAAATAAAAGTCGAATGAAGTTAAAGAGTGTATTTGATTTAATTATTACAATGGAATTCCACCATGTATTAACAGTTGCATATTTTGCTTAACCCACTATTTATATAACAAACAGTCGTGTAAAAGGTAATTCTTATTACTTCTATTAATAATGTCACCACGAAGTAACTATAAATTAATAATTGAAAATTTCTTTTTTTTTTAGATGCCTAATGTAAATCGATGCCACAAAGTGAAGTTAGGTTTATTGACGAAATAAAGCATTTTCGTTCACACAACTGTGAAAATTAATATCTACAAAATTAAAATTACAATATCATAAACATAATGAGTTGAATTGCTAACTCATGGGAGTGCAACATCGTTGTAGGTCTTATTTGAAATATCGTTAAGTGGGTTCGATCTATTTTCGTAAGAATCGCTATTAGGTACCTGCTGCTTGAAACTATAAAATTATAAAGTATAATTTGTTTATAAATATACCCAAATTTGGAAAAATTCGAACTTAAAAATTAAACACCTATCAATTATACGTACCTGTATTGTTTTTATTGTTTTCAAGATAAATTTTCAAAAGGAGGACAATTTATCACCGTCCATGAAACAATCCCAAAGATACCATACCGACAAGAAAGGAATTTGATACACCAAAATTTTGAAAAAATTCTGTCGAAGAAATCACGTTTTCCCATTTCTTTGTCAATAAACGAAAACATTTTTTGGAAATTTTTAAGTCCTCAGTTCCATTTCCTGAAGCCACCTCCTCTGGTCCATTTTCATTGTTTGAAGTTACATTGTGTTTTTTTAGTCTGTTTTCAGCAGGAATATAAAAAGCTTCACACCATTGCCATTGGATAGCAATGCAAACAAACGGCACATCCGAAATACTTGTTTTGTCAAATACAGAAACACTCAAATGTTTTGTAATTTCAAAGAAATCCTGCTTCCGTCAATTTTTTTATATATTTTTTTATATGAATACCGCGCAAGAGTCCCAACCGTCTGGACCCAGTGTGAATATGGCATCCCATATTGGGGAATGTTGTGAGACTGAAGGCATTGGGGAGGGGAAGAGGAAACTGGGGAAATACCTGGCTATTCAGATCTGGTCACCAAACACGGCTAAAAGCCATTTCAAGCGACGTTTCAATTCTGAATGGTGGTCTTTCACCAGGGCGATACTGAGACTAACTTCTACTCTGGAACGTGCGCAAATATGCTATATATTATTTTTATATGAATTAATTGTGAAACAGCACAAATTAATTAATTGAAATTTACTTGCGCACGCCGGGATTTCTACCATCTACCTTCGGATTCGTAGTCGAGAGCCTTACCCCACGACCATGGGGGATTCATTTTTTTATTCGATATAGTTTCAAAGAACATCATTTGAAGTAATCTTTTAACAAACACATCGTCCCCTTAATTACCTAAGCCCATTTTGGCAAATTTACGGAAGAAACAAAAAACTTATGTAAATTTACTTTATTGAAGCTTTATGGTATAATATTTTTAATCATTGAAGATGATTTTAACAAATCTCAAATGAAATATGAAACAGAAGATGCGACAGTTACCCTTTCATATTTCATTTGAGATTTCTTTTAGTTTTCTTATAAAATTATAAAGTTGTAGTACAATTTTGGACTGCTTTTGTAGTATCATTATAAGCATTTCAAGACTCAATCAAAAATCGACGATTTTCAAATAAATCGAAAATGTTGCTATGCCGACCTGATTTTTTTCAAACGATTGAAAATGTTATTCCACGTTTATTGATTTTTTTTTTTTATTATTGTTTTTACGTCATACAATTTTTATGTTAACTTATACATATCGTACGAATACGTGGTTTTCGTAGTAACGTATAGAAATTTTTAAAGATGGCATGATCATAATTTTTGAAGTAATGGACTTACTAACCTTTTTCTACGAATTTTACTAACTAAGGTGACAATACGTAAAAAAACTAATAACTCAGTTAAATGTATTTATTAAAATGAAAAAGAAATGTTTTGCATGAACAACTCTTTAATATATAAATATCAACATTTTTCTATATCAATAGATACAAAAACATACGTTTCCATATATTTTTATATCCTGATGACGAGACATGTTGATATTTATATTATTTCATATAGTGGTTTATACAAAACATCCTATTTTATTAAAAAAATGAAACCACAAAGTAATTTTATGTTTATTGAAAAGGTGAAAGTATATTTAGATTGATTTTAGGAGATTTAAATAGTTTCTAATGTAAATTTGTCGTGAACCTTTCCTAAAGGTATCGTGAAGTCCGTACATACTTGATAACTTGAATCCCTTAACTCTGCAGATGCATATGACCGTAAAACATTTTAATATTTATGGCTGAGCCTTACAAATAAAAATAAAACACGCGTTTTAGTGACGTTTTTTAGCGTAAACTAAAAAATGCGGCCGATGTTAAGCGGGAATTTCGACCTTGTCACCAACTGCATAATATGTTTAGAATGTATAAATAGAATGAAAAAGGAGCACTGTAGGAATACCACCGAATGGAGTTATTTAATCTTTTTTAAAGTTTATTTATGACAAAGCACACTTGAAGTGAAGTAATACAAAACTGCGCTATATAAATACTTTGCTAGTATTATTATTATTATTAAGGAGCACGTGATTTCGTTCGAATTTTAGTAACTGGATGGCATTAAATTTTTTTTATTTGTTAGGTGAACGTATCTATTATAGGCATTCCATTATCTCCCGCACACAACTAAAACATGAAAGCCAGAAAATTGGTTAAACTAACTTCATATTAATGCCTCACTTTCAAGTAAAAACCTTAAAACCAGAAAATCCATGATATGCAATTTTTATAATACAATTAGTTGAAGTACCTGACGTTACCCAGGGTTATAAATGATTTGGAGTTTTGAGATTGTGAACTGTTACCCCAACCCCTACCCCTACCCTTACACCTACCCCTACCACTACTCTTACCCCTACCCCTACTCCTACAGCTACAGGTACCAATACAGCTATCCCTAACCCTACCTATACCCTCAAAACCTCTCCGGACAACGCGGATAACTTTGCAAAAAACCGTTCGTAAGTAGGTCTAGTAGTTTTTCAATCCATAGCGAATACGAACACTGCCTTATATACGAGTATACATATATATAGATTTATTCATTATATTAACTTTTTATAATGTTTTCTGACGGTTTCATTATCACTGCAACAATGTATGTAATTACACAATTAGATACATTTGTATATATGGAGAAAAAAACTTACATCAAACATTTTTTTCGTATTGACTGGATCTACATTTAGCAAGGCCTGGATTCCAGGGGTCCCGCGCCCTCGCGCTAGGGGTGAATTGCTTTTATCGGCCACCATACGTAACATGTTTTCGATTTCTATTTGATTTACTTCGGGAGCTTTCTGTCAGTGTGGACGGAGCTTTCTACGAGCCACGTGCCTGTCAGCTTCTGGCAAAACGTTTCCAAATCGACCTTTTTAATGCACTTCGTTTGTTACCTTTGAGTATGTACATCACCATAGTAGGTAGAAACTTTTTTTATATAACATTAGTTTTTTTCACATTAATTCCACATTGGAGTCTTTGAGGAAAATTATTTACCTATGACATCTATAAGCTTAAGGTACTCTGTGTAGAGTCTTTTAAGAAAAAAAAACAGAAGAAATTCTGGGAAAGAAAAAAAGGTTTTATTGCTGAGTAGGAATCTGGGGGTTAGTGTGAACAGGAGTGAAGAACGTATCAATCCATCCCACTGAGGTCCAAGGCGATGGGTCCAGAGAGTCTGGCTGGAGAGGTCAAGGAGTTTCTCAACCGGCCTTCCGATACGGCTGACCAAGCAGCTGTTGGGTAGACGAATTCGCCGTAAAGACCTAGAGAAACCTCAACCCGGGTACCCCTGCTCACCAAACGTAGCAAACCACTTGGGGTCACCCATAGCAGAGGTGTTGGTTATTCAATGGAATCTACCATATTGAAAAAATACAAATTCTATCCTTTTTCATATTGACAAAAAAAGGGATTTCTGTCATAATTTATTTACATTTATATTGGGTTATTACAAATTAAAAACGAACTAACCAACTTTCATGAGATGCGAAGTCATTATGAAAGAAATACAAACCATGCAATATACATTATTATCATTTCGGTAATATAGGGTTCCATGCCATTCCCCATACATTCCACAAACTTACAAATAACATTATTGAAAATGTTCTATTTAAAAATTAAACACAATAACATTTAATAAATTATTTTAAGATTGCAATTTACTTGAATTTGAAAAGATTAGTTTTTTTTTAAATTAAGTATTTTATAAAAAAGAGGAATACATTTTAAAACCTTCGGGCATCTGAATATATAACGTACAGTTTATTTTCTTTTCCCTACTGAAATATTAGTTTTCCTGAGGAAATTGTAAGAACGTACATATGGTAGAGTACCTAATTTCACTTATTCAGCAAAGGGGTAAAAATGAGGGAAACGAAAAGATCTAGTCATGCGGGTAATAAGAAGTAATGTCGGGGAAGTCAGTGGATTGGAGAAAACGCAAGCAACATCCAGAAGGAAGCAGTTTCAATACTTCCGCTTTCCACTTTGCTTCCGGTGGAAATAAAACTCCTCAGTTACACCGCATGCCTCTATCACATGGACGAAGAAACATATTGAGCATTTGGTCTTCTTGCTCCTACTTCTGGCAACATACATATTTCTGAGGCTGTTTATTTACTTATGCGAAATAAATCTGGCTTATTAACATACGAGATTTGGTAATACAACTGAATAACTGCTCGGAATACAAATACAAACAGACGATTTTTGCATGCATCCACAACAATTATTAATATATGTGTCTAGAGTATTAGTATCAATGAACGTGAGGTATGTTTTTAATATTCTCCAGCTAATTATTTGGTATGGTACTCACACTGTATTTGTTCGTGAAACAAATGAAATATTTAGTTGTTGTATTTCATGAAGTCTATCTATTTTATTTATGTACCTACTGTGATGTGTTTTGCATCTGTATTACTATTGTAATTAACTAATCATGTGAAAGCCATATAAGGCGTATGTAATATAATAAGTAAATAATATCTAAAGAAAACTTTAATAATCACTTTGATAAATATAAAATAATGTTAAAAGGCATACAGCTAAGTATCAGTTCAATCGTAAATGTGCGGAAAAATAGAAACATATATTGGTGTTTTTGTATTTTGGGCCAGAAACAAAAGAGCGGTTGAAAATTTTATTTTTTGTATAGAATTTAGAATTAACTCCACACGAGAGGCTCTGAGGGAAATAATTTAAAATCCTGTATCATCTTTGGGGATGCTATATGGATGGTTTTTTAGAGGATAGGAAGGAGAAAACACGGGTCTTGAAGAGACTCATATTGTAAGAGGAAGGAAACACAGAGGCCAAGCTGTTGAACACAAGAACGAGTGGCAGAAGCGACCCGTTCTCACGTGACAAATGTCCACTGTATGCTAAAGGTGGGCACGCGTTTGGCGTGTTTTACGACTATGCACTGGTGCCGAAGGGATCAATGACGCTAGTTCCTCAGAGCATCTTCCAATAAAATATCGGTAGAACAAGGATAGCATTCCCACCTGACGTCAGTACTCCAAAGACTGCAATCCGTTTTTTAAGATATGCGAATCTATCAAACGGACCGCGGATTTTTGCACAGAGTTATGGGTTTTTCAGATATTTTGGGATCCCGACCAGAGGTAGCTGCCAAATTCTACGGTGTGGCTCACATGAGATTTGTACAAGGTCACCAGTTGTGTACTATTAAAGTATCTGCGGGCTATGTACAGTACACCTAGCTTCTGAGAGGCTAACATTACTCTGGCTTCGATGGAGCCCCCATACTTGTGCTGGTTACTTAAGGTTACACCAAGCATTTGAATGGAGGGCTTATTGAGAAGATAGTCAGAAGATATCATATAGTTATTTTAATACATAATACCAACAGCTAGGTAGTCACGTGTTCTTCGAACAAACACTTTATAACCTGTCCATCAGTAAGCCTATTTTGAAGTTTGAACCGATTTTCATGAATTTCCCGAGAAGAAAGATGTTTACTTGATGCTTTCAATGGCGGAAAATATTTTTATTCCTTACAATACAGATATATGCAGTTTTTATGAACAAACCAAAAATTCGCGAACGTAGGTTAAAATGTATACTTTGATCATGATCTTCGTCGCAGGAAAGCAATATTATTGTAACAGGCAAAGCCATGTAAAAAGAAACGCAGGATTTTGAGGCTTACATGTTAATTAAAAAACGTAATATTGGCAAAACGATGATTTTTTTCCAACGTTGTACAGGTATTATTTTTCATTGTAGAATCACCGCCCCCAGATAAATCCCCTCTGGAAAGGTGTATACACAGCAGTTTTGTGGGTAGTGCTGGTTACAGCAGTATTGCTTTCCTGCGACGAATATAATTTTTTTGATTTTAATAATAAGCAAACACCTCGTGGATTGATACGATGAATTAAAAAAATACACTTTGTTTGAATCCACTTTTATTTTGAATATATGTCAATTGGTTTCGATTCTGTTGAATCTTCATCTGGGCTGAAAAATATACTAATTAAATGACAAGAGTGTGCATGTATTTAAACTCATAGTAATAAAATGGGGAAGAGAGAGATAAGATATTAAGAGAGAGACAGTGATATAACAATAGAAAGTTACAATATAATATACGTAATTATAAAAGACAAATTATTGAAAAAGAAAGATTCTTTAAATACATTTTATTGCTCGTATAATAAAACCTGCTCGCAGATGTAAAAACTTCACTATCAAAAAAAATCAATCTCTCTGTAGTTTAAGCCTTCAAACTTTTGAGATATCTCCCCATAACTTTAATCTTCAGATTATAATATTGAAACAATATTTACATGACTGCCGCCGAAGAGAAAGTTTGGATTGAGTTTCCTCACTGGTTGTTTTAAAAGAGCCAGCAATCCGAGGCATTCGTTGAGGGCGCTCACTGCTCAGGACTCTTCGCCCGGAAAATATGTACGGAGCACTTTCAATTTAAAAATCGCGGTATTTGTACGTATCACGTCTTCAAAGAAAATCAGTAATGTCTCAAAGGACGTCAACAAGGTAAATGCTAATATACTGTAAGCTGTAAAGACAAAAAAAATGCAATTTAAAGAATGCATTTTGTTGGGTGAAATGATTTCTGAGAGTGCTGAAGAATTTATTAGCAAAATGAAGAATTGTGCTTTTTGTTGTTTCATGATTACTTTTGTGAAGTTTTAAGCTGCTTCGCATTATGACACTGATACATTGATAACCGATTTTCAAGATCAAATATATTGATTGAGTTCACGTTGGTAGGTACCTGTATTATTTATGTTATAAAGAATTATGTTTAGAGTCATAAAATTGGAGGAAATATCTGCAAACATTGATGTTAAGTTACTTTCTATCACCATTATGAACAACAAACCAACTTTTTACCGATTTTCAGAGTGCGTTATTATGACATAATTTGGAATTTCTGGTTCTCCAATCAATCCCCCTTATTATTTTTTACTTCGTTTGCTTCATTCGTCACTGAACATTATTCTCCAACGTTGGGAATTTAATTATTATCTTACTGGCTTCCGCCAGTTATGATTTCCGTATTCTAAAAAAAATTACTTAACATGTTACCAAATATGAGAATATGCGGCGAGTAACCGCAATACGAGTATATGCGCCACGAAGATTTGCTCTCTGAGACGCGCTACGAAAGTCTCCAGTCTAGAAGGAGGACATAATTTGATAGAAAGTCCATACCTCTTGGAGTGCTAAGTTCTTTGTACCAAACAACTATTGCCAGGGGCGCCACCACGATCTGCTAAGCATAACACATATCAAAGCAGACATGTTGGTTCAGTACAGCACGACACGAGGTACGGTGCTGATAAATATCAAAAGAAACTCGAAAATGTGGAAGATCAACTGAACGATATGTGATCAATATAATGAAATTGAAGGATGGAAAATGTTGATATGCTATATTAATAAATGACATTTTAAACCTATAAAATTTACACACTATATTTCAGTTCTCTCAATTACAGATGAATGTAGTAGGATTAGAGAAAACCTTTTTTAATAAATGAATACAAAATTACTCTGTAATCACCACTTTATTAATATATACATATCAACATATTTCGAAAGTGATGCTTTCCTCATCAGGAATATACAGAATATTTTAATATATTTATTTTTTAATATCTTCTAAATAAAATATTTGTTAATGATATTTATTAAAACACTTGAGAAGATCTCCCATCAATACAAAAAATAATTTTAAAATCTAGGTTAGCTTATCGACAGAAATGTAAACTATACAAAAATATGGTATTTTATGTATTCGACAATAGGTTGGCTAAAGGGTGTCTGTGTGTCTTTAAACTATTAAGAATTTACCCGAACAGCATAAGCTTTTGGGTTCGAGTTCAGGCTTCGTCACACTTTTCTCTTGGAAAATAATAAATGTTTTTTTTTTCCTTTTTTCTATTATATTAATTACCCACAATGGAAACTTGTACCCGCTAAGCCACTGCAAGTAACTTGTCAGCAGGAGTTTAGTTCAACAAAATTATATAATACAACAATAAATAACAATCATCATACAAATGTAGCGCAAAATTAGAACAATATGGGTGCATGCATATTGTGATCAATGTACACAAGTTGGAGAAAATATAAAAAAAAATGAAAACAGCATTTCAGTTTTGTTATAGTGATGATAGACTTAATATAATAAAAAAACTTATATAATTTAAAAGATACCCGCAGCCATCAAGTAGATATACAATCAAGGATACCGTCATATTGGTTCAATCGATAAAATGGTGGAAGCTAGAAAAATATATTTAAACAAATATTTATAGTAAACGTATGAAGGTTTTACTAGCAATGTCCTCAACTCAACTATTCAAGTTTATTTGAGTTTCGTACTCCGCGGTAATAAAAATATCTTCCTCGGTATCTATTCGTAACTTCCGCATAATAATGCTTCTGAAACAATATTTTCCTATTTAAATTCAAATTCCAACTCATGCATTTGCTAGCAAGGAGAGCGGCATTGTACGAGACCAACTTTAAATAAAACTAAGGAAACTTAAACTGAAACTCTTCACGTAACTCGGGCTCGTATCAAAAATTAAGCAAAACGATGTTAAGCTTTCAATATCGAGGCTTCTGTTATAAAAGCTATCAGGATGATAAGCTTGTGAAAGGCACAAAAGAAAATCTTTCAAAGTTATCTCGGAGCATATAAAATACGTGAGCTATTTCCTAAGGATTGGCTCTTTTAAATTTACTCGCGAGCTTCTCACGTTTCCTATTCAAATATTTATTTTGTTATTATTCAAATTTGAAAACACCTATTCTCCTAGCATTATATTGTACGATTCACAACTCTTAGTCAAAATTATTGTTAAATAGATCCCTCCCGTGTGTACGTTTTACGTAATTATAATTGTAATTGTATTTTTCCTTTTTCTATTGTAAAATAAAATTCGTAAAATAGAAAAACTGTTCTGTACTGCTACATGACCCGAAACTGAGTTTTTTTTACTCTTTATTATACATTACAATATAAGTGAGTTGTATACTTTTTATACAAAATTAAAATTATAAAGAAAGTGTTTAAAAGTACTCGAGTATCCGAGATTTTGGATTTTTTTAGTTTCATGTCTAGACAAAGTATCTACTTATGTGCGTAAGTTCAATCTTATACAACAGGTAATCATAGTCTGTTTATTAAAAACCTATGCAAACAACTTAGTTATATAATATGAATATTGTTATCGGCAATAATATCCTAACCTAATCTTGTTTTGCTTAATTCGTTAATTTAATCCCCTATCCCCTAAATCATTAACTTTGGAATTCCTCGATCCGTTGCTGGCATAGTCACTCGTTGCATAGCTTTCGCATTTTTATCCTTAACTTTGTCTGGAGCGACCAATCATACCGAATTCCCCCTAGAATTACCGATACAACTATGCGCAGTACTCATTTTGTCGGTAGCTCGAACACATGTTCGAGAAACACAAATCAGGTATTAATCTAAATACGAAAGGTTTTGAGAAATAACTTGAACCCATGGTGTAACTCTTGCCATCAAATTGTACCAAAATGCTAATCAAATCAACGAATTTTATATAAGTGAATCTATTATAAAAATACGAGCATGTACTAATTTTCTTACATAGCATTAGTGAAAGTATTTCATTTTTCTACATCAAGCTTCTCAAGCATTATTGACATTTTGTAAACTGAAATTCGGAATTGAATTACGATACATTGACTATTAAAAGAGGGAAAGCAAAATTCAATCTCAAGGGGGGCACAATATATGGGGTTACTAACTCGCTATATGAAAATGTACTTCAACCCTCAGATTTCGTTTATTTTTCCAATATGACTTTTAAATAGGATTTGCATATTATTATTGAATGAAACGTCTTTGAAAGAACAGTCAATGGCGAACATGCATATTTATGAATATTTGAAATTCTCTTTGATACCCATTACATAAAATAATGTGTAATTTTATTAAAATTATTATCCTTTTTAAGTGTTAAAATCATCAAACTATTTTTTTATTTACAATTTTAATACATTTATACATTGCAAATGGCGTTCTGAAGATACGTTTAATTATTTATTTTATTAGTAATTTATAAGTAACATAAATATATAAAGAAACGTGACAAAACAAGCTAGAATTTTTATTTTTATTTTAGATAATATATTATAAAAAAACGTGAATTAATCAAGTTTGAATATTGATGATATTTAATGCTCTTGTGTGAAGCTATCACTACAAAGTGATCATGATCAGGTTATCCATTATAATTAAAGATACAATAAATCCTTGTTTTAAAAGTAAATTTAATAAAAAAGTTAATTTATTAAAACAAAGTTTTTTGTGTTTTATTTACATTTAATAATCACTTGAAATGAATTTAACTCAGTCGTTTCAAATGGTTTCCTTTTCGCAGAAATTAAATATGTACAGAATTTCACAGCATGTGTCCCAAACATGAAAAATTAGCTCTTTTTTAATAGCATAATTATTAAAAAAAAATTCTTCACAAATGGCAAATTTAAAATATAATTAATAATAAAATATATGTTTTAAAATAGCTATCTTGAATTAATTACAAATTAATATTAATAATAAAAATAATTTTGTTATTATAAATTTGTTATTCAATGTTTTACAACATATATATTTTAAATGTTTTTGATTAATTACTTACCTACTATAATCAATTTTTGTTTATGTTTATAATTTGTCTATTCTTACATTATTGTTTTCTCAATTTATCATTTGTCTACTTGACATTATTATTTTTTATTATTCTATATATTCCTGATGAGGAAAGCATAGCTTTCGAAACATGTTGATATGTATATATTTATAAAGTGGTGAAATACATACAAATTAATTTTTTGATTATTTTATTTATAATGAGGTCTCAAAATGAACAAAAAAATTATTTAAAAAAAATGTTTAACAATGCAGTATTTTCTTCTTGATTTGCTATTATTTTGTATTATCTCGAATATCAGATAAAAGTAGGTTTTTCAGAATGAAAATACCTGCCGCATATAAAATAGCTATCGCATCCGATTTACTAATAATAAAGTAAGCAATAAAGTAAGTAAGTATAATTGCAAGGTAAAGGTTTCCTCAATTGATGACACGAGCTATGGCAAATAATAAGATACACTCTGGTCTGTGTTTATCGATGCCCGATATTCGAAGCAGCTCCATCCGAAGCGCAATTTGGTGACGAAAAGGGAATGTTCCGGTTATTTCCCATCGCTTTTACAACAAAACTCGAAGGAAAATAATAAATAATTCCACCCGGGTTCAATTCATAAATCATTTCGAGATTACCTGTCCAGTGAACAAACACAAAACCGCCAATTCTGATAAACAATTTTATTGCCACCTTTATATCAATGCGTGATATAAAAATTTCATTGCTCCGTGGACCGAATTCCATGGAGATAAATTGCCAAGATATGTGAACGTACAACATCCCAAAAGGTACGGTTACATGATATAATACTTTTCCGCGATCTCTTAAGGTGCATATTTATTTTAGAATTACGTAAAATAGGGACACTTTGCTTTTCTATTGCAGTAATTTCGTCAAACGTTATTTTGCTCACTCCGGTCAGTGTTTTAGTTGAACAGTTGAGTCGTTGCGCACATTCTTGGCCATGTTATGCTATAACAAGGCACGTTTTCAAGCATAATGCGCCAATAAAGAAAGCTGAAATAGTCCTGTGTTTTACATATAAATTTATGCTTAAATAACACAGGGTACTTACTATCCTAAAAAAAATAATTCTGCACATAGGCGAGTATTCACATTACACCATGCAACATATCACAGATGCGAGCTTTCAACTGAACTTTTGCGTACACCACAACATGTTTGAGGATTTTATAATCATATTCCCATATTTATTATTATTTTACAACCAATATTCTCTTAGCAGTGCAATTAATTTGTATTTGTCCATCTTCTTAATTTTAGCGACATCTATATCAATTGACGCCAGCTGACAGGGATGCTAAGATGGAGGTGCTAACTGTGATATATTTATTCTAGCTGCGCAGATGCAGACGTCACCAGCAGCCCCCAGCACCGTCAAAATATTCTAGCCGACAATCTTGGTCTGTACAGGCGAGGATACGTTACACATACGTACGCTGTGTTCATAGATAATATAAGCAAATAATGTTGTCGTGGCTGTACTGTACTGTGCTCCACTTCGCGGTGCTGGTAAATGTGAATAGCCCTTAAACCATTTCAAGGAATGTTTCTAGTCTGAACGTTGGTCTTTCACGGCGATACTAAAAGAGTATTTACAATATCAGGATGATTTTCATAACAAATACAGTAAAAAAATGTTACAAAATTCAATAAAACATACGTTCCACATTTTACACGAATCAAGTAAAACCACTCCAAAATAAAATTCATTTTTTCATAAAAAAATCTTTTATACCTTTTTTCCACTTATTTATTTTCGACGGAACCGGTTTCACATTATCACGGGCATCATCAGAATGGCACAATTAAAACTAAATATATGGTATACAAGTATATAGCATCGATATCAGGAGTGACAGTCCCATTGTTTCTAATATTGTTTTTATTTATGACTTGAAATTTGTTTTTTTGCTGACGGTAATGTTTACTATTCTGTTTTTAAAAACTATTTTCGGATTGGTTCATTACCTTCTGGAAGACGGATTACATTGTTTTTGTTTACTGAATCTATGGGTTTTAAAAAAATATATATAAAGTCATTCGTGTCAACTTTTATTTGAACAGATGGTAATTTCTGGTTTTGTTTTTTCTTTGTGATTTCTGTCTTGTTTGCTAAAATTAATTTTATGGCAGTTTTTCTCCTGTAGTTACATGAACTACGGGTATCCGGGTAATGTATCTGTAAATATTTTATTATATTATAATAAGTACACAACAGGGTGTTATAAATAGAATAGGACTGGATGTAGGGATGTGGGAGAAGGAGAGGAGGAAGGTTGGGAAAGAGCGGTTACGGGAGACAGTTCATCGGTTTAGACTTACCCCGAGGGTGGTGTCTTGACAGGGAACTCGGCTCTGGACATTTGACTAGCTCAGTTTCGGCAGGCCAAGAAGCTCCTCTGCAGGGTCGTAGGCCGACAGGCAGTCTTACAATCGGGGTCGGGGACTCTAATACTTCGTCAAATGAATTTACTAAATGCTTTCAGACTCAGAGTTTATTCAGGGGAAGGTAGAGACATGATAAGTTATGTTACAATAATCAAAAGGCTAGCGTAACCTCAAATGGAAGTTACGGGTGATTACTCTCTCTGATATTTTCTAAACGGGCATGATAACGGGGACTCGAATAAGTTACAACACAAAAGGGGGAAATACAAAGACAGCTTACAGTCATGGTTGTAGCGGCAAAAGGGGTCCTGGTAAAAGCAATTTGCAGCTCGCCAACATGGCTGCTCGCGCGTTCCTTTCGAGACGCAGTAGGCGGCGTACCAGAGATGTCATTCTGAAGCCGGACGAGGAAGAAGTGCCTCGGAAGCCGGGTAGGAGGGGAGTGCCGGCGCGTGGGCGTGCAAGCTGCCGTTATGGCAAACGTGGAGCTCGCGTCGTTTTTGTTGTTGTCGACGAGTAGCTAGAGTCTTTTTTAGGATTATTCTGTCGTTACGTAACAAGGGTTATATTCTTCTTAGAGTTCGCCTTGGATGTCTGCGTCAAAATTCCCAGTTACATTTTACCCTGGTATTTTATTATGTTTTTCCTATTTATATTCATATGTTTGATACTATTAATGCATTCAAGTGAGGTTATACTATAATGGATATAATAGCGATTTCGAAAGCATTGCATCATCGCCTGCATTCTCCAGCCACCCCTGTTCTCATGGAAAAACTTCAAACTATTCTCGGCGAGAGACGCTACTCTCCAGATGATATTTTTCTCATTTGAATGAGTTGAATATCAACACGATTTTTTTCTAACGTTTTTTGTCTGTGTTTTTGTCACTCGAGCAGGGTGCTTCGTGATAGAGGTATGATCGCGTAGGCTTGGGAAGACTATGATTTTGGAACAGAATTAATTGATGTTCTCCTAAATAGATGTTAAATTTTTTCGTTGAACCTGTTTTACGTTTGGAAAATAGCATAAAATAAGTGTTGGACATGTTTTACTATAAATTTAGTACAAACATAATGCAGGCCGACTCAGAACTGGAAACCCTAGTGAGAAGGACTATGTCATAAGTATAAATTACTGTGTCATAATTCGTATTCTATATGCACCATACTTACATTGACACAAGGTATGGTGTTGATAAATAAAATCTCTCTTAATATTTTCAATATAAATCTTGAAGGTATTAAGAGACAAGTTAATTAATTTTTGATCTAAATTTTTGTCTTGAAATTTATTTTTGTTCTTTGTATTTTATGTGTATGGTAAATGAACGCAGCATGTTGTGTACAAAAAAATAAAATATGTATTCCTTATATAATACGCTTCATACTTACAATTTATTACAAATATTACTTATCATGCACGTACAAACTTTGCTATGTAAACGAATTAAAAAAACCGAGCATTACTTACATCTTTTAAATAAATCCATAGACCGTTAAATCATATGCTTAAATAATACTACTGCCAAAAGGCCTCTAATAAATCGAAAGTGACTCTTGAAAAAAATATTTATGTGTCTGCATAATTTTAATGTAGAATAGTTGGCGAAACGATTTTAATGCAACCAATTGCTTAACCCCATTGTTTGAATTGAACAGTACTTCTTTAGGGAATCGTTATTATAATGTATCCTGGACGGAGACGTCCAAACAAAATTTCACTATATTTTTGAAGGGCGGAGGGTGTCAAGGGGCAAATAACTTGATCTAATTGTTTTAATTTAACTAATTTGTTTTCCGTTTTGTGTATTTAGGTACCTAATTGCTTTATTTATTTTAAGTAAATCAACATGAGAAGTTTTTATATTAAAATATATAGGGCATTTAATAAAGGTTGCTTATACATTATCTATCGTGTAAAGGATTGATTATGTAATGCGACGAAAAATTTTTCGTAAACATTGTTTTGTTTTTATTTATCACAGACTTCCGCGAAATATTTTTCAACCCTCTCATGTTTTGGGAGCATCGCTGTGAATATTTTTGGCGGGTTAATTAGTCGCAGGGGGAAATTCATGAAGAGCGGAGGCAAGAGGGAGAGGAAGAATGTCATTGTACTATCTGGAGCAACCACCACTGAAAACAAACATACAGAAATCTCAATAATCCTACATCAGGTACTACAACCTCTTCCTAGTTAAGGGCTCCGCTGGTATTTTTAAAGGGTGAAGTCTTACAAGTTTTGAATCTCGGCATTACTTTTCTTAAATAAGAGTCTGTGAATTTTTAAAACCTTTACTACACAGATGAGGTCTTTATGGAAATCTATTCCTTTAGGATATACGAGTACGCTACCTTCTGGGGATGTTGTATGGATGGAGTATTACTTTAAAAAAAATTTGTAGCTCTACTTTTATCGAATTGCAAGTGCGAAGTAAAGATGCAACTGCATAAAAATAATAACAAATTTCAATAATAATAATGTCTTTATTTCAGCTGAACAAAGCGGTGAGTGTAATACTCTGTCTGTCATATAAAAGAATACATTTTAAAAAAATACATGATGCGGAAATAGAAAATAAAATAAAATAAAAAGGTGAACATATCCAGCACTTATGCTATGGTGGCTTGGGGCAAATTCTCCATCTATGCTGTAGGGGCACGCCCTGCCACTGAGCGACGTCCTGGACAGTGTTTTCTGATCTCCGGTAGCGCTGACTCGTCCCGGGTATTCTGTGGCGCTGCACCCTTCCCTCTGCGATCATCTGCGAGGCGCTGCATGACCAAGGGAGGCCGAACAGCACCCTGTAAGCGTGGTTATATTGTACTCGGAGTGTGTTCATGACGCCTTGTGTATATCTTGTCCATAGTTCGCTAGTGTAAAAGCTCATGCAGTATGTCTGGTATAGTTGCTTCTTTACCTGAATCTCCTAGCGAGCATGTTGGCTCGCATGCTCAGTGGTCTTCTTTGGCATTCTATGTCATTTTTATCGGTAAGGTCATCAGTGATGACATGCCCCAAGTATTTTATTTCGCTGCAGATTTTAAGATTGGCTCCGCCGAGACCTATAGGCGGAATAACGGCAGGACCAGTATTTGCTTTGAAAATACATCAGCACGTGACACAACATACAGCCTTAATCAGATTCAATAAGGTACGTACTCATTATTTAAGGAATTGATCAGCTAAAACACGAGTATAGCACATAATTTATATTTATATTAATACGGCTTCCGTGGTTGAGTGGTTACGGTACTTGGCTACGAATTCGGAGGTCGCGGGTTCTAATCTAAGTAAAATTTATTTGATTGATTTGTGTTATTTCGCAATTTATTTATTAAAAATAAATGATACTAGAGTGATAGTTACTTTTAATATCGCCCTAGTGGAAGACCACCATTCAGAATCGAAATGTTACTAGAAATGGCTTTATCCGTGTTTCGTGACAAGATCTGAATAGCCAGATACCTCCCCACCTTCCCCCATCTACTTTTGCTCCTTTCAATACCTTCAGTCTCACAAAATACCCCAATTGGGAATGCCATAGTCTCACTGGCTCCAGACGTTCGGGAGCAGATGGGACTTTTGTTTGCTACTAACAAAAAAACAACTTGTGATGTTTTCAAATAATGAAATAATAAAATTAAAGTTTTTTGTTTTTTAAGTCACTTACGAAAAATATTGTCGTCTCAAATAAATGTTCATTTCTTTTGAAAACGATTGAAAGTAATTCATTTTATCACAAATTTCACGAAAAAATATGTAATAATTATATTTTTTAAAAGTACACGTGTTTTTGCCCTCATGACTGCTTACAAAATATCAGAACGTTTCCCAAATTACCTCAAATAAAAAATGTAAAGTTGCAGTTCATTTCGGCGCTGCAATATATTTGTTACTTCGTTCGATCACATCGCGAACAAATATTTTTTTTCCACCGTACCCTTTTTGCAATATTGCAAATTTCACGTGAGTGATTGGATAGGGGAGAATAATGATAAAACATGAAGCGTCGAAGAATTTAACGCAGGGGTAAAAAAAATATGCGTGTATTTTTACTGGGGTGATGCCATTCCTATCATCACAGCGTGAAAGACAATGACAATACCTGGGTACTATGATTTTTTTTTTATAAAATCGTCTTGCAATATTACTTACATTTTTATGTGATTGATATTATCATTATGATTTTGCCCCTCTCCTTCCCCTTCTTATCTTAATTCGCTTCACAACATTTTCCACTTAAAGGTGTACTATTTTGTTCGTTTTCCGTTTAAAATATTGCGTGGGTAGTCGCATTAAATAAAAAATAACGTAATAAAAAGATTTAAGGTTATTCAAAGTAATTGGAATTTATATGAGAACCAATACCGTTAATCCACGTAATTGCTCTTTATATTATTGTACATTTATGACTGAGAAATATTTAATTGTAAAGCCGTTCCGTCGGCAATAAAATAAATTTCTCAAGTAAAATGTTTAATTTTATGAAGAGCAAGGGTACTCACTTCTGACATAAATGCTGTATATAATTCATATTTTGTACCAGTCTGAATATGCCTGTGATATGATGAAACAGGTACAGTCTGAAATAAATAAGTGAAAGATAGTTACAAAGCTTTTTTAATCAATAGTGTTGTCCACATACTAAGTTATTCTTATAAAAAAATATTGAACGCGTGCAGCGTTAATTTTTTCGTTTTATTAACTTCAAACTACACATACCAATTCAACACATAAACTATACATATACATTCTTGCTAATTACACTCAAAATACATACTCGAGAAAACAGAAGAAATATAACGGATTTAACTGTTTTATTTTAAATTATTTATTCCTTATTAGACTGTTGTGAACTCCTGCAACTAATCAACTTCAAAGTACGTCATCGACAAACTCAGCAAAATATATTATTCTGTAACAATAATTCTGGGACAAACTACCAAATACATGCACCCATTTCTCCCCTACATACACTTTGAAACAAATTCACCTCTGCTCCTGATATATTTAATATAAATTTACTCATTGTCAAAATATACCTGAATGATATTTTTATGTTGCAACGATTATAAGAGCACCGCTTGGGAATTATGGTTTAATTTTATTATTTTTATTAATTATTTTATTTTAATATTATCTTTTTACGTATCTACAATCCAAAAACTTGTTCCCCTTTTTTATTTCTATGTATCATGGACTATATTATGTATTATGCAATTTCATACATTTTTACATCATCCGAAATATAAAAACAGGTTGATTTTTTTTCACAATGTTATGCACTCATATTATATTATATTATGCACTTGTATATTATGTATCATGTAAATCAGGCTATTACCATTTTTATTTTTTTACTTTATATATGTATTATCTACAAATTAAAACCTTTCCCTTTATAACTTCTATGTGTCATGCACTTATACATATATATATGCCATAAATATGTTACACTTATTTACCTTCTACGTATCATATTCTTTTTTTGTTTACTTAAAACCTCTTTTTTCTTTCTGTAAATAAAAATATTTAAATGTTAAAATATGTAAAAGCCCACTGGGGGCGTTAAAAAAATAATAAATTAATCAAAAAAAATCATTCAAAAAAATTAATACAAAATACTACGCACTTGAACCCTAAGATTTAATATGTTAAGTTTTGTGATATTACTTTATCACGTACAACTCCAGTCGAAAGAGCTTTTGGTTTCCACGTTCCATAGTGGGCAGGGCCTCTTATATATCTCAGGAGTTTGCTAGACTGCCTGCCCGGGTTGGCTGGCTGGTTGGTTGGCCGGTGGGTTGGCTGATCGTTGGTTGGTCGATACCTACCCTGGATAACCTGATGCCGCTTAATAACTGATGACTACACACACTTACCGGTGCGCGGTGGCACGGGTTCGCTGCCAGTAGGGGTGCAATTAATGTTTCGGGTGGCTTAATATTCAAATGCATGCACCAACGGCGTAGAACAAATATTTTCAGGTTTGATTTTTCACGTCAATTCACTGGATCAATAACTTTAAAAAGAGTGGTTTTTATTAATTAAACTAAAAACACTTCCACTTCCTGTGGTCTAATATAAATTTACATATTTTTTAATTTTAATTTCCATACTACTTATTTATAATACTGATGCATAAAGAATTTTCCTTTTTTGTCTAATATCTTCTTTCTGCCCTGTATGGTGTGTGGTAGAAGTTTTTTTTAATTTTTTTTTATTTCAATACAAATCAATTTTAATAAGGTTTTTATTAACTTCTGCAAATATATTTAGTTTTTATTTTTGTTAGAGCTTTTTTGGCAATCAAGACCATTTTCAAATTAAGGTTAACCCACATTGTAACAACTTATTTCCATGATTTTATTTACTCCCACCCCATTCTGATAGAAAAATAAATGTTTTAAAATTGCAATAGTTGCATCATGCAACGCCATTGGCAGTACTCCCGATGTATAATGCAGAAACAGTTTGTACGGATGTTTCATTCCGTAGCAAACTAATTTTCTGTTCTCTCTGATAGAATAATAGATGTCACTAATTCGCTACGATTTAAATACTCCCCACTCTCCTACTCGACGCTGTTTTATTTGAAGAGAAGCTCTTCTTTCCGGTAGCAATGTCATTTCTATGTCTATTTTAATTACATAATACGATTTAATTGTTAGGAAAATTAAATGATAGTATACTTATTTTAAAACTAACTATTTTCATGAAAAATCAGGGGGTGTAACATGACTTACCAAAATGAAAAACCGAGCAATTTCGTTTCAATAGAATCAAAAGATATTAATGGAAAGGACCAGGTGTTGCATTCTCGTCACATCTGACAAGAGATTTCAATCCCGGGATCTAGAGAACCGGGATCCCGGGAATCCCAGACCTTTGTCGGCACCGTAATCCCGGTGCTGTGCTTTTCTCAATCCTGTTATTCTGAGATTTTGTTTGGTTTCACGACATTGTTTCAAACGTAGGAATGTGTTTTTTTTTAATTGGCAGCATATCGTTTATTCACAATATTCTTGAAATCTTGGGATATATATTTAAAAAAATGGGATAGGTTAGAAGTAAGGAAAATTGAAGCCTGAATAACATTCAGTATTTAGTCTTGTGACATCACTACACCCGGATTGTTCAGGCAGACTAGCGTTCAGTTCCCAATTTTAAGTTTTCTTGGCATGTAAAAATAAGGTGCGTTTAATTTATTCATGAATTCATAATATTATTAAATATCTGTTTACGTGCTTACCTGGGACGAAATTGTCTTTATTTTCCATAATAATTATTGATTAAAAAAAATAGTAGTTGAAATGTATATTAAGGCTTATATTCAATCTATAGTATAGAAGATAACCTTTGAGATTATCTCACGTACTTTCGGAATAAAAACTAACCCCCCAAGATATAATGGCAGGTACAATATGATCCCATCTGCAGTCTCTCAAAACTCTACACAGGAGACCCTGACGAAAATAATTTCTCTCGGGGCCTATGCCATCTTAGAGGGTGCTGTGTGGAGGGTAACAACAATACTTTTAAAAGTATGAATAGTCAATTAAATATTATTGTTCTCTTAAATTTATTTTTACATTACAACTACATTTATAATATTACCATTTGCTATTTTATAGATTTTATTTATATCAATAATGAAATAATATTTTTATTAACTTTTTTTTATAATATTTTTTTCTATTAAATTATTATGAAAAATAAATAATAATAAAATATTTTTTTAAATAGCTATCCCTTGAATTTATTTTAATATTAATATTGGTGATAAAAAAAATGTTATTTTCTAATATAAATTTATTATTCAATGTTTTATAATAATTTTTATTAACATGTTAGATTTATTACTTTCATATTTTAATCAATTTTTGTTTATGTTTATCATTTGTCTATACTTCACATTATTATTTTTTAGAATTTTATATGTCCTGATGAGGAAAGCTTCGTTCTCGAAACATATTTATGTGTATATATTAATAATAATTTAATAGGTTTATTAATAATGACGCCACAAAATGAACACCATTATTTTGAAGAAATTATAATTGTTATTAATTTAATAATAATACTTTTCTTAACTTCTTGATTTAAGTAGCTTCCTTAATCACAAGTCGGTTACCTAATGACATTTAATAAATATTATGGAAACTAGTTATGTTTGTGATATTCAAGAAAAGAATACAATATAATGAATGATAATAGTTTACTAGTAATTACGCATAAATACATATGAATAATCGTACTATTATGGCGTATAAATGCATCGTGATAATACTTTATAGGTTCCAATTCTTGATTTATGACGTTCATTATATAACTATATCACTGACATAAACATTCATAAATACTCGCTCTCATCAAAAGCAACCAAGCTTAATGCTGTATAAATAGGCTGCCGCTTGCAGCTTGCAAGAGTTGTAAATGTGATTTTTAAAATACAAATTATAAACTAAATTATAAATTATAAACTAATGACATGATAGAGAACGAAGAAGTTGGTGAAATCCATCAACGGCTTTGATTAATCAGCATATTTTAAATATTATTTTCTCTCCTAATTTTTGCATACCTATTTTTAGCTGCGAGATTGACTTAATCGACGTTAACGTTATAATGTTTTGAAAAAAATGTACTGTAACTAACAGAAAATTTCACCCTAAAAAGTCCTAAAATATCATATATGATGTTGAAGTGTTTTTATAGTATTTGAAACGTATCTTTATGAATAATTTCTAAACCCATACTAACTGTTGTATTTATCAATAAATTAATTAAAAATTACTGTGCAATCACCACTTTATTAATATATACATATCAACATGTTTCGAAAGCGATCAGGGATATATAGAATAATAAAAAATAATAATGTCAAGTATAGACAAATGATGAACATAGAACACAATAATGTAAAAATAGACAAATTATAAACATAAACAAAAAAATGATTAAAATAGGTAAGTAATTAATAAAAAAATATTATAAAACATTTAAAAACACATTTGTATTATAATTTAAAAAAATAATAATTATTAATATTAATATGAAAGTAATTTCAAGTGATAGCTATTTTAAAAAAATAGGCTATTAATTATATTTAATTGAATATTAACACTTTTTCTGATTTCTGAAGTTTAAAAATTCGTCTAATTGTACACCGGTTGTATTTGTACGTAATTTTTTTAGCCATTATTTATATCAGAACAATGTATTTATCGATCGGCATGAGTGATGACTGAGTTGAAATTTGAATTGAAAAGGCTTTTCTGTGTATCTCCTGGTATAACGTACTCGTATACTATAGAGATAAAAAGACAAAAAACAAAATACAGCAAGTACTGGAAGAATGCTGAGAAATCATATAAGTAGCTTAAAGTTTAGTCACTTGTAGATATTTAATATTGAATTTTAATCTACGTGAAAAAAGTGTGTAAATCATCTCATTTTGGAAAGAGAGAGATTATTTGAGACTGTGTAGCAAATACATGTTGGCATCTAGAAATGGGCTGATCACGTCGCGAGAAGGAATGACCACTAATGATTATAAGACCGAAAGAAGAACGGAATAAGTCCTCAGGCGAACTACAAATGATTTTAAGATACGCTCAAGGACTTTCATATACGTAAATGGACTAGTTTTACAATAGTGGTGAAAAGTATCATAAAATAATACGCCGATCATAATAGCTCTTGCTATAGTGCAATCCTGAAATCATTAGGTGATTAAATATTCCATAATTCATTTTGCATAACTTCTTTCTCCGTAACAAATAGCAAGTGCACCGTTCCCGAAGGTTGTAAAAGATGTCGAGATATAACCAAGACTAATGAAAATAATTTCGGTCCAATAGCACGATTGTAACTATAATATTAGCATCTGTGCCGTTCATATTCAGACGAGCGTTGAACTACAGTCATTAAGTCCCAGGTCAAGGGTTCGGTTCCTGGGATTGCGTGGTTATCTGGGAGATAAATCTAACAATATCCACCACCAAGTACTCGGTACACCACTGTACATATTTCCCATAAACTTCAAATGAAATAAAACACCTATTTTATGGTCGCAGTTCATGAGAATCCCATGCAACCGCATTAAATGTGATGTTTATAGGGTGATTTATTGCTTGTTACATTTTATTGGCATTCGAAAAGATATATTTTCAACAACGTCTTCAAATGCGCACCTCCTTGAAATTGCTTGATTTTGATTAAAACTATCAAAAATAATGAACTCCGATGATCTTTAATTTCCGAAGCAATCATTTTAATCAAAAAGCATTACAATGCAAAGCTTCTTTAGTTATTGTCTAAATAATTTTCAATTATTCGTAATACGACACTGATAAATTTTCAAATTTAAAAAAAAATTATGAAATATTTTTATCTTAAAAAAAAAACACCCGTTCCATAACAGTGGCCAGCGAAGGCTTTCAATTATGTTATTTATTTGCTGTAATCGTGAACATTCATGGTGACATTAAGATTCACAAAAACTAGTAGTTTTCCTGAATTAAGATATTGACAGAACTAAAAGGAAAAAATTGATTTGATTAAAATTTTTTACGAAATTTATGGTTTCCAGACAGGGAAAGCTTTCATTTTTACATTACATTTTTTAAAATGATGTTAAATTATTTTTTTAAGCACGGTGTGCCACTGGTTGCGAGTCACTGATTGCAAAAAGCTAAGCCACTCTCTCAAGCTTCTGGTTTTTGTTTGGTTTCGGTTTACTCCGTTTTGATTTTATTTATTTTTTATGTAAAGACAGTTATTGCTGAACATAAACCAACTCCTGTCTTAAAATGTTACTATTTTTGCAGTTATTATTATGAATGTGTTTTTTTGTATAGCTGTGTAAATACTGTATAATATTTAGTAATTTTGTTAGATGAATATGCACCTAAGGAGTACTGTAGGAGTAATGTTAAGAATTAGTAAGAATGTATGTAATATGTCAAGAAGGCATAAATAGAATATAAAAGGAGCACTGTAGGAATACCACTGAGTGGAGTTAGCTAATCATTTTTTTAAAGTTTATTTACGATAAAGCGCACTAGAAGTGAAATAACACAAAACTGAGTTATATAAATGCTTTGTTATTATTATTATTTTTGAGACGAAGTGAATTTTCAAAATAAGATTTAACACATTTAGTATCAGGTATATGCTTCGACTATCCATACAGAGACCAATAACTGATGGAGGAAGGAAAATGTTACGTGTGCAATCTATCCGGCCTGAGTTATATAACCTGTTACAATTACACCTGCCCTTAGTCTCATTAATCACCTTGCGGAGAAATAAAACGCAATTAAACAGCACTGATAAAAGAGGAGACAATTTGCCTTGCGCTTCCGGCTGCTTTGAGCACATTTTTCGGACAGCTTTACGGAGTCCATCATCACTGCTATTATCTCATCCATCTCCTGTCCCGATCCTATCTTCCTCTTCCTCTCTCCCTTCCTTCTTATTTTGTTTTTTTCTTTATCTTGTTAGCTTCATAATAAAACATCTGTATTTAACCACTGTTAGCACAAGAAGCTTTGTTGGCTTACCTTTTGTTAAACTTACTTTGTATACATATTTGTATTAAAGGCTGTTTATTTCTTATAATTAAAAAAATAAATTTACGTTTTTTAAATTATAGAAATTACGTCGGTTTCCGTGGTTGAGAGGTTACGATCCGTGGCTACGAATCTGGAGATCAAGGGTTGAAATCCCGGAGTGCGCAAGTAAACTTTATTTAATTAAAATGTGTTATTTCATAATGTAATCATTAAAAATAATATGTAGCATATTTACACGTTCCATAGTGGTAGATACTCTCAGTATCGTCCTGGTGAAAGTCCACCATTAAGGAATACTTATGTTTTAAGTTTGTTACATATGTTTTTTTTTTAAATAGACTAATATATATATATATATTGTAACCTTATCTGTCAATTTTGAGTTATGAATAACAAGCTCCCGTTAGACAAACTAAAAAAAGTAGTTTATCGGGACTTTCGCGTTGTATTTTTTTTTGTAATTTTAAGTCCAGCATAATGCTTATTTTAACACTTTTTTTGTTGTTTTTTTTTTATTTTATACTTCATTATATTCTCATAGGAGACAGGGCCCTAAAAATAATTGCTAAAGTTTCCTCTAAAATCGCGAAATTTCGATTTCTTTAACGGCTTTTGTTCTATAAGTTCAAAAAAAAATTAAAAATACTTCTAATCTGTACTAGATTATTGATATTTACTTTTTGATGAAAAAGAAAAGATCTTTATATTTAGTTGAGTATTTCGGACTCAAATCCAAAAATTACTTATGTATGAAGCAGGTCGCACAGCCATTATTCTTAAGCTGTCGGTATTGCAGATTTATGTTTTACCTGTGAGTCAATTGACGACGAGGTTGTGTGATTTCACATGTATTCACAATTTTATGTGACAGTATTAATGTTACTAATTAATAATTTTGTCAGAATATTTTAAAAGCGTTTCGCAATAAAAAGTTAATTCATAAAAAAATAACTGAAAGTTCCCTGTGGCATTTAGGTGAAGAGGTATTTTATGCCACAATTCTTGAATTGCTCAGAAGAGGCAGTCATTTTATCACCATCTTTATTTCAAGACTTGACAGTATTGTAGAATAGAGACATTTTTAAGTCGTTTAGAATTTAATAGGTGAAGCTGTATTTATCTATATGTATTCCTTCTCTCATTATTCATTTTATATTATGTGAAAGGCAATTTGGTTCGAGTCACAAATATCGCTGTTCCTATAATTACTTTGAGTTTTTATGGCATGTACCAATTTCATTTTTGATATATGGGATTGGATAATTTTTCCCCGAGTTGTATCGCTTAACTTAACCTTCCATAGGCCTTTTAAAGTAGAACTTCATACTTAACTCATTTTCAGATATTTCGTGACATATACAAGTGCCACAGTAAGTGATCTCGTAAATGACGCGATATTATCGAGAAGTACAGTATACGGGAAGTACATAACACCGCTCCCGCGCCGTATGTGTGCGTCAATCGAAATGTATGGAATGAAGCGCTTTCGGTATCACGCATTCTTACTGCGCTCGGTTTATGTCGAACCGTCTTAGATCGCATATTTACTGCCTCATTACTATAGAGATGAATTGCAATGGGGTTATTTAATGACGTACGTGTGTGTGTGAGTAATGCAATGATGAATCTGTGCATTACTTTATGTATAATGACAATGAGGTATGTGTATTTATGTATGTATGTAAGTAATGCATTAATTCATTAATTGAATTCTTTATGATTTTAAAGAACGTTTAATTGCGTCTGCATCGAAACGTAAGCCTCTATTAGCTGTATAACTGAAAAGGTTGAAGCTTCGATGCCAAGAAACTTTTCGTGATTGTTGGAATTCCGCAAATATTCAGAACAGGCGTTTTATTTATTTCCTTTTTTTCATCAGTCTAGTTATCTGATTAGAGTTAGTTAAGTGGATGCCTATGGTATTATTGACCATTAGGTGTCAAACAGCTTGTGTAGCGTTGTATTTATTGAATAATGATCACAACAGTCACATGACGAATCTATCAACGTATTACGACAATTTATTTAAGATAAACTGCATAATTTTGAAAATTTCACTTCTAAGTAGATGCATCTTCTAGCATACCTTGCCTTACAAGCTGTGAATATTTAAAAAAAATGCTTGATTAATACCTGCTTTTTTAATTTATTTTAATTCTACGTAAATTTCTTAAAACAGAAAAACATGTTTTATAAAACAGCCTTAAGTTGTCTTAAAAACTTTAACTACAGAAATGCTTTTACTACTTTTTATAAGTCGTATCAATGTGGACTAACCATAGTATGAAAATGGCTTTTAACGCTGAAACATCTGTCACAATAATAGCAAACTAAAATGCTTCCAGAACTTAATAATAACATTATGATAAACGATTTAGTTTAAATTTATTAAAATAGTTCTAGAAAATAAACACAATAACAATTTATTATATTTTCATATGAAGCGATAACTTGGTTATGTGACATTATAATTTAAAAAATAAAACAATACCTTTGTTTGCATCACTTTTATTTATACTTTTGCCGACCGGGTTTCGCTATTACCGTAGCTTCTTCAGGGCCGTATTCAACTAAGCTATTGTAACCCTCTCCGGCTATTGTTCTACTCATCTCAAGATTCGTGGGTGAGACTGATGGATGAAGCACAGGGAAGTGGGATGTATATCATGACACAGTAAATAAAACCCTATTTAAAGGAAAGAACATAATTTATTGATTCTAAAACCACGACTATCATGGTGTAGCAAAGAGAAGAGTAAAGAGAAGGATTGAGTTAAAACGAAAAGGTTTAAATAATAAATGATGGCTCTTATGATCCGATTCTTCTCCTCAGCATCATAGAAGGCCTCTCCAGGTCCTGATGCTCACCGATTTCCGCCGTCACCTTCAGCGAAGTCTATGACGACTCTTCTGAAGCGCCATCCGCCACAGCTTCTTCCGTGGGGTTCAGACAATGGAATGTGAGGATGCACGACCGCCCGAGTCAGGTTATATCGCCCGCCATGTTGACTTGCTCCCTTCCGTCCGATGTCTCCCATAGACATTCTCTCACGAATCTCTCTTCCGTAGACAATCATCACAATCATACACGCGGGGTCAGTATTTACGTTGCACTGATACACGTTAGAATAACAATAGAAGCGTTAGAAATAAGGAAAGCCAAAAACACTAATAGCAAACACATTAATAATCAAATAAATTTATATAAGACTCCAATTCTTATATTATTCCCAATAAACAAAGTACACACCCTTCCCGGTCAGATACCTGCTGATCTCCCACCCTTGACCCTCCACTCGCCTGTTTTTATCAGTCTATAATACATGTGTATCTTAGTTCATAGTTTAGTTGTACACTGCCCTGAAGAAGCTACGGTAGTAGCGAAACCTGGTCTGCAAAAGTATAAATAAAAGTGATATAAACAAAGTTATTGTTTTATTTTTTAAATTACAATAACAATTAATGATCGTTGTTTGTCAAAGTTTTAAACGATAACCTGGACGTCTTTCCTCTGAAATTGCTAATTCTGACTCTGTAGGAAACTCTTCCCATTTCCAAGTTAAGCAGACGTCCAATTTTTAATAAGGCATTGAATAATGCGAATTAAACATGTCCTCGGTAGTTATTCAATCATCGGCCGTTCATAAAAAAAGTCCCGCCGCAGAAATGCCGTAATCAATCTTGTACTACGGTTATATTAAATATCATAATGTTATTTTTCTCAGTATTTCGTATGTATGATTGATTCACATCGTTCCATTACCGAGATTGGTTAAAAAGATAATTTATCTACATTGAAAAGAGACAGATCTTGTGATATGAATTATAATAGAATATGTTGTTAACATGTTAACAAAATGCAAAAATTATGGAAGACAGAAGTAAGTAAGTAAGACAGAAACATATGAAACATTTATTTTGTAATAATTTCGGGTTTTTTTAAGAGAATCATTTTTTATTACGTACTAGCTGATGTGTACCCGGCCTTGCTCGGGTACAATAATTGATTTTACAGCCAAAGTAACTATCTCCAAATAAAGAAACATTCCAAACGTTGATTTTCAAAACATATCTAAATCATAAAGTTTTTAAGTAGGTACCTACTTGTGTTTTCCATTTCGAAAATATTCTACCCAAAAAACCCTTCTTCTTTTGAATACGCAATCTGTGGCTAACCACAGTGTTATTATCCATGGGCTAACCTAAATAAAACATGGCGGGTTCAATGTTTTTCATACTAATTTTAAAACGTTATAGCCACAGTTTTACATATTGGATTTCATTCAAACTACTTTCTAAACCTTCCCAGCACTAATAAAACAAATTGTGCTATTTTCAGCGAAACCGGTAAAGTAATTTCCGAGAAAATCGAGGAGAAACAAACAAGCCTACATTGATTTTTATATTTTTAGATTTGGTCAAAAGTTGATGAATGATCAAGTACTAAGCCGAAAAATTTATATTTTCATATAATCATTTCAATGTAATGATAAAATTTATAGTCTTTGTCGGAGCTAGCTTATATGAAGTATCCAAAATCTTTTAATACAAGTAATTAGTTTTCATGCTTTCCTCGGTAGTTCATCCCACAAAACAGAATCCCTCTTCACCTTTGACATTTGTAAATATCAGATGATTTCTGTTTGATGTACGTGAACTGCAAAATATTTTATCTAATACTCTAATACCACTACTACTAATAGCTTTTTACAATGTTTTTGAAGGAAGATTTACGTATGGCTTTATGAAAGTCAGAAAATTAACTTAACTGATAATGCCAATGTAAGTATATATCCATATACAATTAATATTGAAAACATTGGAGACTTCGATTTGCCCTTTCAAAAATTATCTACTGTAAATCATTAGTGGTCCTTCAAAGTAAAACTTCAACCCTCTACTCAACAATTGTATAAATGTAACTATTAAGTTAATTCTGCGAAATTCACTAAACATTCACTTACTATTATTACTGAAAATACTAGCGTCCTCCGATACACAATTTCTAAAAGAGCCCACTCTAAAACATCGGTAGTCCAGTAACATTTAAGAGCAAAGTAAAACTCAAACATTTCTACTCAATAATTTTCAAAATGTGACTTCCGGACCTTCAGCTTTAAGGTACAGATTTTAAGAAAATTGTTATATTAAAAATGATCAAAGTATTGCTATTATTCTTTGATCAACATGTTGTTGCTTGCTTAGATATATAAGATATTGTAGTGTCTGTTTATTAGTCAATAATCATAAAGCGAGAATCTCCCCTCTGCAGCAAAAGTCACTAAACACACTTTTGGTAAAATTTGACTCAGATGCGTAAATGAATCCCTTTCAATAATGTCTATTTTAGAAAAACTCACCATATCTCTATTGGCCTTGTTGTCCTTATTAATTTGAATCCTATACAAATCTCAAGTATGTCTAGCAATTGAATATGGAAGTCACCTCTGGGCTGGAGGTCCTAAATACTTGACAAATCTGCTTGATTCTCTACAAAGGAGGGCGGTTAGTCTGATTAACAACCCATTGTTAACAGACCGACTACCATCCCTTATGCACAGACGCAATGTAGGTATGCTGAGTCTTTTCTACAGATATTTCAATGGAGCCTGCTCGAAGGATCTAGCAGCGTTGATCCCCTCCGTCCCGGTGCACGGTGCGTGAAACTCGACGGACACGAGTGGAACATCCGTTCACGGTTGATGTCGGCTTCATGAGAACGGGTCGTTTCGCCGACTCGTTTTTGTGTAAATCAGATCGTATGTGGAATAAGTTAGCGGCATCTATCTTTAGTCCACCATTTAATCCAGGCCTCTTCAAAGTCCGCATTAGCAAATCCCTTCCTACATTCCACTCCTTAACCCGGCTCACCGATATAGTTGCCCTCTACGTTATCTGTACATACAGGGGCGCTCTTGTGGGGTGTCACATAAAAAAATATATTAAAAATGTATTTTTCATAAAATCACCAAATCAATTATCGCACTAGCAATTAATGAACTACAAAAATTTCACCATACTCACGTGTTTGTTTTTTTTATTTTTATTTCGAAGTAAAAACTTAAATTCGAAAATAAAATAAATATTCTTTTACCCTTCACGTAAAAGACAATTATGATTATTGCACATATTCAAAAATCTTAGATCGTGAAAGTCTCTGAAAAGGGTTTTTGTCATTTGGTGACGTTTTCCTGCTGATGATCTTCATCTTGCTTCATCTACGTCTATAGGTATACCTGATTGCTAATTAATATGATTACTAGTGAAGTAATTTATTATTAGAATATCGAAAGATTAAAAAAAAACAAATATAAAAATCAAAGATTACTCGTTATTAGTGAATTGGAACACAATTCCTCTATATAACAAATTTCTCAGAAAAAATATTTTCAAATTTGGTATTCCCGCGAATGACAATAATTATGATTCGCTAATTCAATCAATGCGTCTTTTATCGTTATTTTCTGATCTAATTTATTTCTTTTAAATAATTAACAACTGGTTTGATTCCACTGAATTGGTTCCGTTGATAAATTATCGCGTACCTAGTAGATCACCTAGACTCAAATCACCTTATCATTGAAACAATCAAAGCACTAATGCAGAGCAGGATTCAATTATATATTGCTCGCATCGATTGGGCAATTAATTTTCTAATATCGATGACACCGGTGGTCTATAATCATATAAAAGACGAATAATATATTTGTCTCCAATATCAAGTACCAATCGATTAGTCTACATCAATATCTGTACTGAATGTATGTTGATTTGTATTACAACTCCTATATATTATTCATTTAATTCTTTTCGGTATTTATACATTATATTTTTACAAGTTTTTACTTTATATTCGTTTATACTTTATACCCTTTTCCACATTATACTTTTTATGTTGTAAGCTTTTCTATATTTAACATTTTTTTACTGTACACTTTTTTATAGGTATTGTATACAATTTTTTAATTGTTTATAAATGAATTCAGAATTACTTCGCATAAAAAAAATATTTAATTCGTTTTTAAATTTTCTTACAAAAATTCATTAAAGTCGGCAAGTAAATAATTAATTTCCTAATGAGGAAAGCATCGCTTTCGAAAATTGTTGATATGTATATATTTATAAAATGGTGAATACAACGTAATTTTTAATCCATTTATTTACAATAACGCCACAAAGTGAATACCAATCGTTTGAAGAAATTGTTTTAATTTTTTCTTTAAATTTGATAAACTTGCATTGTCTGTTTTTTGTTGTTGTTGTTGTATTTACACTTTCATAGCTTTATTTTAATGTAACATGTTGCACCGTATATATAAAAATAAAAATAATCACGATAATATTTTGGCTGTGAAAAACTCAAAATTTATCCAAATTAAGGTCAGCTGAGTCAGGGTGTAAATATGTCAATGGGGCGATTGCGTTAACACGAGATCATTCATTCTGCAAAATAATTGTAAAAAATTTCTATCAACGTGATATGTTAAAGCCGAATGGTCTAAGATCAAAAGCGTCGGATTCGTATGTTAAATCCTTTGCAAGCCTCCACCATTGCACAAACAATAATTTCAGCTTATAAAAGCAATGAAATCTGATGGTCGTAGGGAGAATTCAAATTTTGTCCGGTTTTTCTTTTTCTCAAAATGTTTATCTTTCTTTAAAAAAACAAATATCAATGTGTTTCATCCTCCATAAAAAATATGGAATTCTTTAGATGTAATATTTCGAAGATTGATTAAAAGAATTTGAATTATCGAAATTTCTGCGCTGACGCATTTACCCAACTATTAACTTACCTTACTAAAACTTTAAATACTATGCTGCAAGTTTCTGTTTTACTATTTACGCTTTGCTCCACATTTATGCACCTCTAACCACAGACGACACAGGAAGAGAGAGAAATGTTCCCCGGTACTGTAAACACAAATTTTATATATACTTACGCTTTGCAAGCACTTAGCTATCCAATAAAGGTAAACCAAAAATAAAACCAATTTATGCTTCGATAATTACAGTCTCTGGATCACATAACTGTCCAGACAATAGCATGTACACCTTGACTTTTCTGATTTAAGGATCGTGAAATCATACATGGGTCGTGTTTGCCGTATGCAGTTATGAATGTTTCATATTATAAATCCCGACAAGTAATGATCCCTGGCTGAGTTATGACGTCAGCACACCTGTGTTGCGATCCAGCGACACGGCACATAGCCGTCCTATCCATCCGGGGCATAATTATTTAGCATTGACATATTCAAGGTTGGGGCCCGCTGCCATAGATGGCAGCTTGATACTAGTTTTGTCCATATACTGCGGGCCAACTTTACGTGTATTTTTTCTTGCAATGTCAGACGGTAACACGCTAGACGTGAAGGTTTAAAAAAACACCATTGTCCGTTTTTTTCAAATGTTCATATTTATTTTTCATTACCGTGCAAAACGAATGATGCCAAATGTTTAAATATTTCAATTTTAAAAAAATCCTTTTAAAAGTAAAATCTTTTTCAATTATTGTTTTAATTAAATTCTTTCTGAATTTCAGTAAGTACTTACTTCGCGATACTCCTATGATGAAATTGAACAAACCATAAACATTTCTTCATTAGAAAAGACTAATTTAATAATAATAAGAGTAAATTTTTAGAGCGCAGTTTTGTGAAGGTTCACGTCAAGTTCGCTTTTCTAACTAACCTAACCTAATGTAATTGTAATATAACATATATACTACATATATATATGCATAAAATTTTTGCATTGTATTATTGACTTACCTTCTTTCTTGTAACTCAGCCACTTCAATATTCCTTGCAGTAGATTCAGATGCAATGAATTGCTTGTCCTCAATTACTACTTATTATAGGTACCATTCTCCACTATCCAGAATGTTCAGACTTATTAACTCAAGCCAGGCCTTAAAAATTTTGGTTCCGGTCTAAATGATTTTTGTTAGGCTTTACGAAAAAAACGTTGTATGTCTAAAATCATAGACTGTACTAAATCCTTTTTCAGGCTTTGGCTCGAATATTCCCTCAAATGTATATGTTTGTCGTATTTTTGTCATTGCTTCATTAATTTATTATGTTTATCCTGTTTTTTTTCTGTGGTTCCTGTTTATATCATTTCGTGTTGTTTATTTCGTTTAATTGGACAATGGTCAATTAGTAAAAATAAATTGAACTGATTACATACGAGTAGGTACCCACCAATATAGTTATTTTCAACAAATGAGCGATCTCTGTAAAAATTAGATTTAAAATATTTTTTTTGTAGTTACTTCCCGGCTGTTCCCGAGATTCGAAAACCCCTTTTTCGCGTCTACAATAGGTTTTTTTCTTAACTGATATCAGATATAATTCAGAATGTGATTTCCTGTCATAACGTAGTAAATCGCTTGAAGTTAGGTGACGTAAAACTGACAGTTAAACGTCAATCAAGTGTTTTGGAGAATTTTCAAATTCGGAATTACTATATCTGTTGAAGACAACTTTCGAAATTATTTCTGAGAAAGAAATTAATTACCTACTGTAGATAATAATTTAATACTGGAATCCATGAAGCTGTTGTAGCGTATTCAATTACTAGCAAATTAAACGAAATTTAAAGTGATGCCTGCTTTATATTTTGATAATAAGTAGAGTTTCCTCTGATTTTGATGAAATTAATTGGCTAGCTATAGGATAAAATCAATTCGATGTGTGTTTTTCCAAATCGTGTCTAAAAATAGTGTCCTCCATAATAGTTTTTTTTATCTTTAAAGTAACTTATAAAACCGTAAAAAATACGTTTTTTTAGCTTATTCGAACCCTTTTAACTCGTGTTGCTAAAGGGTTAACCTTAAAGCAGAAATTCAACATTATTTAAGTTTTATCATAAAAATTTCAATTTAAAATATATAAAATGTGCAGTTATACATGACAAGAAAAATGAAGGTTAATGCAACCGACATTAATATTAATTTCAGTATGTCCATGTGGAGACAGTAATTACGTTTACAAAATTGAGTATAAAGTTGTGTGTTATCCGGTTGAGAAAAGATAGCACGGAAATCAGTTTATCTTTAAATCTAGTCAGTGATTCGATAGTTCATATGAATGTTATTGAAAATGATGAAATCCATGGTCCAAAAAAGATATCTTGCAACACATTTTAAAAACGCAAAATAATTATATGGGCCATGTTTGGAAGTAATAGAGGACAACAAATAAGACGTATTATCACCTTACAACCATTATAACAAATATATATATACCTACCATCGTAGTCGCTATCTTCCGCTATGAGAGTGATATCGTAAATTGCCACTCATAACTACTGAGCCATTGGGGCAACTGATTAAACTGAAGCAGATTTTTGTTGGTTTTATGTAAATATTTCTTACCGTACCCAACTGCTCGGAGCAAGTAGGGCCATGGCATCTCTTACTTGGGGTACGTTATGAGGCTAAAGGGAATAGTAGGAGAAGGACATCAACAAGAGGCAGGTTGAGAAGTACCTTCCTATTCACATTTGGTCATTTAACACGGTTTGAGAAATTTCAACTTCTCGATTCTGAATGGTGATCTTTCACCGGAGCGATACTGAGAGTAATTCCCACCCTAAGTTTCCTTTGGACCAAAAATTCTTAGTCTGTATCCACTCCCAAATTAAATGCTATAATGATAGATAATTATTTTACCAATGAATAACAAGAAAATGAAGATTTGTCGTTTTTTGATCACACTTAATAAATACGAGTCATAGAACTTAAAGGAATTTATTATTATTGTTTTTAATTCGTAGACCTCTATTTAATTTTTTTAAATTTAAAGTTAAATAAATTTTAGTAATGTTTTAATGTAGTCTATCCACTGTTTGAAAACGACTTTAAAAAATTAAATAAATTTTTAAATGATTTCTTTTCAAATTAAAACAAATACATTTGTATTATACCACTTTCTGTTTTTTTCAGCTTTCTTAGTACCATTAAATGGGACGTAAAACCACGGCACGTGTTAATTTATGTAATTAACACTTCTGTGCTACTGACCAAAATGACTCGTTGAATCGATTGACCATTAGATATTATCATTGATTAAAAAATATCTATGTTTCCGGAAAAAAAATTATTATTCAAGAGAAATCCTTGTGGTTTACCGTGCAGATACCTAAATTTAAATACAATATTGGTACATTAGTATTCCACTCAGGTAGTTTCAAGCTAAAGGAACAAAAATAAAGGTCAAATAAATTAAGCACAATAATGCTTACTTGCACAAGAGTATAAACCTGTCGATGAATTAGTATAAATTAAATATTTTAGTATTCAATATGACGGATAAGAAATATGAAGACATTATGTGAGTATTATATCTTTAGATTTGTTTTTCCAAATTTGGTAAACAGTACCTATGATGAGATAATTGTTATTAATGAATATTATTAGTTACATGTCGAAAATGCTAATGTCATCTCAATGATTAATTATTCTCTTATATAAAATGTGATCAATAATACATTTTGCTTGAAGTAGGCAAAAAAGAGCCTTTTATATTTTTTGAATAATATAAAGAATGTACAATTTTGGAAACGATTACAAAATATTTTTTTTATTTTTCATATTCATTTGAAAACTCCTGGACCGCCATTAAAGGTGACCCCTCAAAAAGGTAGCAATTTACATAAATTATAAAATAACTGATAATAATAAGGATAATATTTGGATGTTTTACATAGCGCTTTTTTTGTGAAAAATCACCTCAAGGGCGTTGTACAAATGTTTTTTCTTCCCGATACTTCATTTCATCACTAACTATAGATAATATATTATTACTTTTTCTAAATAATTGCATTCACCAGTTCATCGATTTGTAATAACAAATTATATGTACAATGTATTTGACCCATGATCGTGATTCCACGTTAAAATATACAGGTTATTCTTCTCATGTACTAAGTATTGTTAATTTTTGTTTTTCCTAGAAACGTAGTTTTCATCAACATAAAAGTTGCTTTTATTTTAGGATTATTTTTAACGGATATTGGTATTTCGAGTGTTTACAACTAAGACCTAGAAAGTTAGATTTTTATTTTTAGTATTAAGTTTTATAAATAGACGTTTACTTTTTATTAATCCGTTTGATATATTTTTTTATATGCTGACTAGTTTCAGCAATCGCCTTTCCAAATAAATGTTCTGAGATTAAGAATTGTGGAAAAAAAACCTTTGAAAATTTTACGGTGATTATCAAAACTAGTTTGCAAGTATAGACGATTAAACGCAGTGATAAACCAAAAGCAAATTGTGTTATTTAAATTAATATAATGAATAACAAAGTGAATACTTTTAGCAGTATTACTTTATAGCATCATTTAAAGTATACCAATTCTAACTACTTTTAATACTTCTAATACTTTTCTGACAGCAAAAAACTCTTGAGAAAATCGTGGAAATTTTAATACAAATTCCTGAAATAAATGTATAACTTTACATACAAAAGAATGGGAATAATTTGCTATCAAAGATCTTGTTCTCAGGTACTTTGAGTGGAAAACAAATAAGCGAAAAGAGCATCCGACAAAAAACGTCAACAGGAAATTCTGAAAACCAAGCCGTATAAAACAAGAAAATAATGGAAACTCACTCAATTTTACAAAAAGCTTCATTGTACGTTAAAAACACTCATCTTGTTACATTTTCTTTTTCTCGTTTTTTTCGTGTTATTTGAAATCTTCTTCTGTGAAGGCAGACAAATAATTTGAGTTCCACGAAGGGAATTTCGTATCAGGTGGAGAATGCCACTTTGATGTTACGGAGGACCGGGAAAAGTAGTGCGAGCTTAGTACTAAACTTAATAGCTACTTGCCGACAATGCTCGATGCTTGCTGCGGGCCGATATATATATAAAATGTGTACATATATATTTACTTATTTTTTACATCACACACGATACCCTGAGTGCCAAAATGTCGTCTTTGCGATGCTGAAAAAAGTATATTTTTGAGGAAAGAAAGGAGTGAAGTCTTTTCAAAACCTATGTTGTAAGAGCAAAGAAACATAAAGGTCAGAAAATCGTTCCACAACTGAGTTGTTGAACTCAAAAACGAGTCGCAGAAACAATTTGTTCTCATGTAATAAATGTCAATTCTGTACACATGTTGGGCGCGCATTTGGCGTATTTACCGACTATACACCGGTGCCGGAGGGATCAATGATACTAGTTCCTCGAAGTATCTTCCATTCAAATACCGGTAGAACAAGGGCAGCATTCCCACCTGACGCCTGTGCTCCAGATTAGAATTAGTTTGTTAAGATAGGAGCGTCAAGGGTTTATATCAGGTATTTTGGGGCTCCTGACCAGGGGTGGCTGCCAAATGAAACAGTGGGGCGCCCTTCAATTTGTACAGGGTTATCAGTTGTGTACTATAACTATAAAGTATCTGTGGGGCCTGTACAGCATGCCCAGCTTCTGAGAGGCTAACTTGACTCTGGCTTCAACGGAACCCCCGTGCCTGAACTGGCCACTTATAGTTCCACCAAGCGTATCAATGGAAGGTTTACTGGGAATATTGATTCCATTAAAGTAGACTAAATTATCATTTCGATCCTTTTTAAATGTAATCAGACAGAGAGCGTATTTGAAACATTAAATCCGAGGAGGTTGAACCAAGGGGAAACCCTCTAGAGGTAATCATCCATTATCTGCTTCAAATCCCTTCAAGCCATTGGAGCTGTATTCTCTTGGGACTTGTCAAATAAATAGCTGCCATGGGCTGTACATTCATCAGCGTAGCAATGAATTGGTACACATGACATAGGATCATTGATGTGCAATAAAAAAACAAAGTCGGAGATAGAACCGTTCCCTGGGGGACGCCAGTATTTGTTGAATGCGAGGAAGAGGTGAAACCGTCAGCAACCATCTGAATCAATCTCTCCAGAAGAAGTAAGAAATTTTTGTATACAATGATGCGGGAAGTCCGCAAGAACCCACTTTGTTGACAAGTCCTCGGAGTCGAACCCGATTAAAGGACATGGAAATATCCATTGCAACCGTTTGGGTTGCACCATAGAACCAGGATTTTAGAGTCTCATCGTAACGTTCTGCATACAGCCTCCAAATATGCGTCATATACGCAAGAAGATATATAATATCTTGACTTGTCTTGAATACTTTCTCATTGGGGCAAAATTTCGTCACCAATAATTATTATTTGTGATTAATTTCGAGAATTTCAATTCTATTGGCAAAATTTGATTTATTATTTAGCTGTCTCTCTGTTGACATCCCAGTGGATCGTAATACTTGTTGTGTATTATGAAGATTTTAGTTTATGTTCACGTTTATTTTAAAATAATGTTTTATTCTTCAACAGGATTCTTGAAATTGGAATAGCTGGCTGATCACAAAAATGGTTACTTTATGATAATTTTGCAGTGCGAGGGAGGGTAGGAATATCTGCACTTGATTGGCTAGATGGTTTATCGGTTGGCACCATGTCGTTGGGCATGGAGAACTGGAGGAAAGCAACTGAAGACCGATATCAACTGAGGCGTTTCCATATTTCAACCAGGTTAAATAGTTGAAGCGCGGATGATGTTGATGCTGTCTTCGTTTGTCGAACACTTTTGTTGATACAAATGCGGTTTGTTTTCTTTTTTATAAATGTGTATTGACACATAGCGGATTTGACCTAGAAACACTGTAGTTATGGTTCGATTCAGTCTTTTTAAGTTGACATAAAAATACACCTTGAAAACATGTCATTCTCAACTCCTCCCAGACCGATCTATTCTTTTTTAACGTGCATTTTCTGTTAATCTATAAAAATATTTTTCCCATTAAACTCCGCCAGAATTTATATTTGTTATTCTTGTTTTCTTTTTTATAAATGTGCATTGGCACGTGGCGAGTTTTCCCTACAAACACCGTAGTAATGGTTTGATTTGGTCCTCTTAAGTTGACATAAAAATGCACCTAGAAAACATGTTTTTATCAACTTCTATCGGTCTGATGTATTCTTCTTAGGCGTGCATTTTTTGTGACTCTTTAAAATTAAATATTTCTCTTTAAGATTTTTAACATCGCCAGATTTAGATTTTCCGGAGAGAATATAATAGCGGCGCAAAGTGATTTCATCCTTCCGCCTTTTTATAGTCGATATAATGATGATGCTTTAATGGCACTCTAAAAAAGTTTAATCAATACATTTATCGTGAACTTCAACACATTCGAGATAGGAAAAATTTCATCGGATCTCCCGACCGTCTGACGAATTTTAATTGGTTTCAGAATTCACTTCTTGGAATATTCTTGTTAATACATAAAATCTTTGGAAGTTTTAGTTAATGATTTATTTTATTTTTCTTACATTAACTCTTAGTGCGCCGAAGTTACCCAGCGGAACGCAAAATTTGTATCCGTTGAACGCCGGCGTATCCGATCGGCAATTACAAAAAGTAATTTCTGAATGTAAGTAAATATAAGTAGTTATTCTGGGAAACTACTTCTGATAGATTTTTATAAATGTTTATAGGCATTATCTGTTAAAACGTGACAATTTTTAGGAACGTATTTTTTCAAAAAAACAAGTAATTACGGAAACAAATAATTGGCGGGCCGCGTGCATATTTACGATCGGCACACTGCATAAGGATTATATTTGGCATTGCAAAGGTTAAAAAACATATTTTTATTTGAATCCGCTGTAATGTATGGAAGAGAGACGGGTGTCAAATGGGTAACAAAGTTCGAAGATGATGGATGGTTGGTATAATGGTTGTGTTGGTGACCGAATAAATCAACACATATATCAATCGGTATACTTTTTAAAAGTAATGTAAATTCATTAAACGTACGAAAAAAACTCGCCTGAAAACATAATCTAACCAACCCTAAGAATTAATTAATATTTGTTTATAATTCAAAAAAAATAAATTTACTTGGTTGGTGAGATTATGTTTTCGGTAAGTTAAGTATTTTTTCGAACTTTTAATGTCTTTACATCACTTTTAAAAATTGTGCCGATTCATACGTGTGTTGATTTATCATGAAACCGGTTGTATTAAGGTTATATTGGTTGGATATTTGGATAGTCTAAATTGTTTGTACCTAAAATTTATTTATACTATGTACTAATCATACAATTAATATATTAATAACTATTTAGGTTTCCCAGCAATCGAATATTAAAAAAAAAAAATGCGTATAACTTTGACGCTTTACCAGCAAAATAAACTTTAGGCGCATTTAGAGATTATGTAATTTTCTAGTAATATGCAAAGTTTGTTTCTTTGACAAAAATGTCGGTATTTTTCGTCACACAGTTTGTTCACTTGTAATGAAAGAGACTAACGAAAATTTCCATTGCGTTTAGGATTGATTGCACTCCCATTGCATTCACATTCTACACCCCAATTGAACGCATCGCGATAATGATGATGCGTAATGAACCCAAATTGTCTGCATCCTCCAAGCCAGCCCAGAGGTTCAGGGTTCAGCTCCTATAGTGCCGTGCGCAGCGCAAACACCGCCCATTGTTCCTGCGGGTGATTATTTTTCCAATTCATGTACCCCTAATTGTCGACATTACCGGCCATCGGAGCGTGAAGTAAAATTTTATTTAATGAAAATAAAACAATAACTTTGTTTATAACCACGAGAATTTTATTTAATTTTATTACGACCGACCGGTTTCGCTTAACATAAGCATCTTCAGGGTACAAAAATTAAACTGATCAAAAATACATAGTGTGTGTTTACATATACAAAATAGAATAAGACAGAACATAACATAGAACAAAGAAAAAATGAGATAGCATGAAATAGCATGAAATAGAAATAACCGAGTGAAAGAGACAGAAGTGCACATAATGGAATACCAGGGAATAACTAAACAGGTGATTATGGGATGGGAAATTTTACGAGATTATAGGGAATATACCTAATATTGGGCTATTGGACACATTTAGTTGATTATTAAGAATTTTATTTTTGGTTTTAACAGCTTTCTTTATTTCTAGTGATTCTAAATTATTCAATCTGTTTCCATGACCATTTTTATGAAGAATATTAGCACCGGTGCTTTGATTGAAGGTATGATCTTTATCAATAAGGTGATTGGCGAATTCTGAAAAAAGTTTTGATCAGTTTAATTTTTGTACCCTGAAGATGCTTATGTTAAGCGAAACCGGTCGGTCGTAATAAAATTAAATAAAATTCTCGTGGTTATAAACAAAGTTATTGTTTTATTTTCATTAAATATGTCTAACCACAAAGTGACTGCTTTCTATCAAAATAAAATTTTATTATTTTTTTAGAGATCGCACCTTTCAAGCACATGCCGCCGTCTTCAGGGGAGTGAAGAGGAGTGTTGTAGCAATTATTTGCTTTTGAAGAAATTTAAAAATGATTTACTTGGCATTTAATAATTTTTATTAAATATTTTTTATTCGTTAGAAGCAAAAAAAATATTACGTTGCAGCATCATAAAAATATCTTGCATGTATATTCAATCGGCGTGTAAATATCTCGAATAAATGTATTCACAACATGCTTGGTGTACGCAATAAAGTTTATGAATTGTTTAGTTATAAATAAAAATGTTTATTAAATAAAGCAAAAAAAAAATCTCATTACTATGGTACCACCAAGCTAGTCAATTTGTCTGAATTTTTTTATGCACATTAAGGTGTTTAAACATTTCATTTTGCCGATTCGTTTTAAAGAAACAATTAAAAACAACATGACCCGAATATACCTAATTAAAAAATATATATATAATTTTATCTATGAAATGGATTTTGTTTTACTTCGATTTAACATCTAATAAATGTGTTATTTAATACATATTTTTCAGGAATATAAAAAAAACGCCATTCCATATTATCTTCCTTGCAAAGCTTTAAATAATAAAAAAAAGTTGAATATAAAATTGTTTTAGAATATGATGTAGATTGTCTAAAGGACCACTTGGTTAAAGTCAAAAATATGCATATGGAATTTTCCTATGAGACATGTTGGTGTTGTCATTTGAAACCTGTTAAACGATCGCAGCGCCCTCAATGTTGGTCTACTTTTAAATGTCAGACTGTAAACCTATAGTTCATTATTATAGACAGCGTATTAATTTGATGTGATTTATTCCCAGAACGGGATTCGCCATTGTGTACAACTCTTATATTAAAAAACTGTGCAATTTCCATACATTGTATTCCCAAGAGTTAAGAAACTCACAGATTTTAGGAACAATATTTAAAATGCATAATTTACATTCACAGTAAATTAACAGCATTTGAAACACATAATTAGCATTTGTAATTTTATTTTATTTTTTTATTTACCGACCAATGTCCAATTACACAAAATACATAACATGAAATGAAATAAACAAGAGCTGCTAAAAAATAACAGCACTTGCATAATACAGGAATGAAGCAATTACAAAAATAGGACAAAAATATACATTTGAGAGAAAATTTAATTCAAAGCCTAAAGAAAGTTTTAGTAGAGTCCATGATTTTAGACATTCTAAATGATAATCTTCGAGTTCTAATTTCGTAAAGCCCTACAAAAATAATTCAGATTGGTACCAAAAATGTCAAGGCCCTGGCTTGAGTTAACAAATCTCGACATTCTGGATAGTGGAGAATGGTACTCATAATTAGTAGAGTGTTTATTGAGAATAGCAATTCATTGTTTTAATAATAAAGACATAATAAAGACATATCACTGGTACATTATAATATAAAGATAGACATCACTGGTACATAACATAATTATATTTATTACAGAAACAGATCACAGCATTAATCGTTAAGGTATTCTATAAAAAAAAGAGAGTTTGATTTCCTCACTTTGAGACCTTTGTGATTATTGTGTTCATATTATATATAGTGTGCCGTAAAATTTTAAAATGATATTATTTTTGACAGATTATGTATAGCTATGTTAGACATTATGATAATTATCAATAATGAAATATTTTCAATTTGGAAATATTAACCTCAAAAGAAACCTAACTTTTTGATACTCCTGAGAAAAGATATTGATGAAAAACGTAACAGAGATAAACGCCACACTTCATGGCATTGAAACCTATGCAACTATTAGGAATTTATTCAATTTATTTTTATAACTTATTGAAGTTTATAAACCTCATTGTAATATTTAATCATTGAAAAAGATAATATTAACACATCCCAAGTGAAATTAATTACGGATATGTTAATATTATCTTCTTCAATAATTAAATTTGCACAAGGTTGACATTTATCACATGAGAACGGATCGCTTCTACGAATCGTTCTTATGTTCAACAGCTCGGTTTTCCTCTCTCCTACAAAACGGGTCTTGAAAAGACCCAGGTTCACTCCTTCCTATCCTCTAAAAGACCCTCCACAAAGCCTTGACAGAAATTATTTCCTTCAGGGTCACCTATGTGGAGTTATTGTAAAAAGAAGAAAAAAAGTTCCATAAGTCACCAGAAGTTGGAGAAACCACACACATTTAGCTGCTTTAGAGTGTACGCTGCGGCTTCCTCGGAGAACTAAATTCAAATATAGGGAAAAATACCTTACAACTATATTATGTATATGAAGATATTTCTAACAATTCTTTAACCTATTTTTCAAATATTTGTCACAATATTTCACAACCATCTTTATCACCGCATCCGTTACAACATTCATTGCTGAATTGAGAATTAATCACCATATTTTGGTAACCTTTCAATTCCACATAATAAATTATTATTTATAAGAATAAGACCAATCCGATTGATCACCGACGCGCGAAATTAAACGGAAACAATAAAATAGTTGAGGAAAACCGCAGCACAACCTTCATCCGAGTGTTTGACCTCTATCCACTTTGCCAGTTTGAACGTGCATCCCATCACAGTCATAACCAATCATCGTTCAAATCAGTCACCGGCAACCAGTGGCCTTTCCAAGTTTTTTTTTCATAAGTATTAGTCCCAACTGCCAAGTGATCTATGGCACCCTCAATGTAGGGATTACTTGGGTTGGGGTATTTCTAAAATGATACAACGACCATAATTGTAAATAGTTTTATAGATAGCCCAGATATAACCAGCTTAATTACATTTAATATTCGAACCCGATCTAAAATTTTGTTTAACTGTAACAATAACTTCAGAACTGAGTCTTTCAAATATTCATTGATACCTCGACTTCACATTATAGGTAATACATATTCAGATATAGTAGACATTTTCAACTGCTCTGAATACAAATACAAACAAACGATTATTGCATACATCCTGTACACTTATTAATATGCGTATCTAGAGTATAAGTAACAGTGAATGTGATGTACGAGTATGTTTTGATTTTTTGCCTCTGAACTTATTACTTAGAATGGTACATACACTATATTATTCCTGTATTTGTTCGATTTATTATCTTTGAACCTACTGTGTATGTGTTTTGCACCTGTTTATTATAACTAACTTTATATGTAAAAGCCCATAGAGGGCGTATATTATACAATAAATAAACAAATAATGCGATATGTGAACGGTCCGTAATAATCTCCAATTATATAATCATATAATATAATAATATTGTAATATAATATAATCGTCAGTTATAAAGCATAACTTTTTTTTTTAATTTAATGTAAATAAAATTTAATAATGTTATTATTAAGTTCTGCTAGTATTTTTAGTTTTTTTATTTTATTATTGTGACAGCTGTTTCGGCATTCAAGGCCATTTTCAAACTGCGGTTAATCCACATTGTGACGGCTTTTTTAAATATATTAATTAAATTGAGTTCTATGAATTAAACACAAAAACAATTTTGCATAACGGTCATGCTGTTACGGTTGTCAGGTTGCAATTTGATCAAATGCAACAACGGGCCCACAATCGACGTTTAACGGGAACACTTCAAATGCCGAAGACTCAAATTGCGGAAACTCAATTTGCCAATATAATGGAGTTTGAAACATCAAAATAGGGATTTTTGAGATGTTAAAGAAAGATGGGCAGGGAAAGAGAAAAATAAGAGGAATGTTAGGAAGTAAGAAGCTAGTCAGCAGCACCTGCAATCTACATTTTATGTATATCATGTGAAGTCTCATTAGCTAACTTTTTTGGGAGAAAAAAAAGAAGAAAAATAAAAACCACTACAATTTTTTTAATTTTTTTATTAAGACATTTTTCTCTCATTTTATCCAAATAAATGTTCCATCTTCATTTCTCCACTGCAAAATAATTTAAAGTTTGTTATACATGAGAAATATAATATCAAAATATATTAGTGGAGGGATGAGGGCTACGCTCGCTGTACAATTTCGTACAGTCGTCAAAGATATATTTTAATACCCCTTTGTGACGACTGTGCGGGATTTCAAACCGAGGAATATCTTGCAATAGGCAATATAGAATATATTCTTCCTGTGTAACGAGCATTATATACTATATTTACCACACATCCCTCTTATTTAGATCTGGTTACCGAACACGGCTAAAGTCAGTTCAAGCAATGCTAACGTTTCGGTTAACGATTATGGCCTCTCATCGGGGCAATACCTACTAAAAGTATCTACAACACTGGCTATCAATATGCCAGTTTTCGTTACAACCAATAATATACCGTCATTTTGACAACAATGTACTTGAAAATATTATACGTAAAAAAATTCGGGCCGTTATTCAAAAACTGTTTCCCATGCATGATTCAAATAATAATGTCATGATGAAAAAAGACTCCTCAATTTCATCAATATCTCTTCAGTCAATTATTGTTTGCTTAACGTGGCTTTTGTCACGACGTTGCGGCTGGTTATAAAATCTGATCACGGGGAGATTGATAGAAACACTGCACAGCTTGATTTATCCACACCCAAATAGATTTTTGCATATAAAACTACCATAATGCAGTAGGCACATAGTTAAAACTATGGCTTTATTCGTGATTTACACAAGCAGGTACGTTTTGATAAATAATTATGTATAGTGAAATTACATTATCATTGTTGTAAGAACAATACACATTCTGAAAATGCTATTTTCCAAACGTTTTTCAGGAAATTTAAAATGAACTATTCAGAAAAAAAAACATATGTTTAAAAGAAGGCGATATTCAAAAAAAATCCAGGCAAATTGTTTGATATTTCGGACTATTACATCGAAATTTATTAATAAAGAATATTTTTTTTTGTAAAAATTCTTTATTGTAATGACACAACAAAGTGATCTTACATTCATTAAATAAAACATTTACTTATGTGTGAAGACATTGTTCGGTTGTGCTGCCTTCCTTATAACATTTCCCAAAAACATTAATATGTTTTTGTAAAAATAAAACAAAAGTGGAATCTTAAAGAATTGAGAAAAAAAATCTTCTTATCAGATTGAAAAGTAAACAAATCGAAATGCCTTAATTCTTAAGACAAATGATCATTTCGATAAGGATATTATAGCACTAATTTAAAAGCGGAGTTGTACTCGTGCAGGACGATGTTGTTGAACTGTATTCAGTTGTTTTGTTTCTATTTCCACTCATAAATTAAACACCAAAAACAGAAAACAATAAATTACACCATGGTAATTGGATTTGAGCAGATTGCATCGTTAATAAATTAGTATGTATCCAAATATAATTAGTTACCTATGGTGTTTTAGATTAAAAATCAGATAACTCTTTCTCTTTTTATGGATTGTTACCACAGGATAAAACTTATCTCTAGAGCGGCAAATAAGCGTGTAGGGAATGGTCAGTGAAGAAAAGGACGAAGAAAGGCACGTATTCGTAGAAATATGTTGACGATAGTTCAGAAGCATGTTTGCATAACTCTGATGACTATAACGGACCTTACTTGGCATCAACTCTATTCACGTCACTGAACAGAAAAACCCTGGGAGTGTGATGTATACAAATTTAAATTAACGAACAACAAACATAACACCTTTCAAATTCTATGCATCACACAGACAAAATAATAAAGTTTGTGTTCAAGTAGTAAATCCGATTTTCAAAATAGTTTCATACCAAATTTCACCCGAAGATGGAGACAAATTACCTTATCAAGAGCACACGCGACACGATTGTAATGTAGGTACTTCCATCGATTTACCTCTTCAAAGATTGATACCAAACGTAGAAATACGGACATTGAATTTAAGTACAGTTCATATCTATCCGTCTATTGATCTGTGGTAGGTGCTTACACTATAGTTTCGTGTATTTTCTCCAGTCGGATAAATTATCCACATAGTTTTGTATTGGTATCGGTATGTAAGTTGAATGTTGAATGCCGAGCTCTAGTAGATAGGTACTCGTACTTATTAGCTTTCTCGGAACGCAATGCCTCCTTGACATGTTGGCTGAAAAGGAAACAATTACATGGTTAGCATGATCTGATTCCTAATCTTGATTCCCATTCATTTGATTCACCCTGGCAATCAACAATCGGGCCGATACTTACCGGTGAATTATCATCGAATTAACCCCTCAACTACCGAAGGAAATTGACGATTTCGTAATACATATTCGTAAAAAGCCTTTAATTTGTGGCTTTCCATAATTATAATATAACGAATAAAAAAAATTTGAACCACTTCAATTTAATATAATAATCTCAACCGGTTTCGGAAGTACCCTTCCCAAATATGAAATAATGATAGACATACATGCATATTTAGGTATTGGAGAGGGAGCCGACCAGGAGAAAGGGGGAGTGGAAATTAGGGTTTTTTCGGAAGAATAAAGCAATTCACTGGAAAAATATCTAATAGAGGACTACACGATAAATTTGCTTTATTCAATATACTAGAATTAATATTTAGAGTTTTTCTAATTTTCGGTGCTCCTAAATTATCTCATTTTTTGCCTTTATTATTACGGTGAAGGATGTTAACTCCTGTGTCTTTATTAAAAATGTGTATAATAATAATAATAAATAAGGTTGTAGTGGGAATTTTTACAAGGTAAAGTTATATAAGGTACTGGTATGTGTTTGGACGTATGGGAGATAAAAAACAAAGATTCTATGGATTTTAGACCACATTATAATATCAAATCTTATTATTAGGTCATTTTTCAGTAATTAATAATTGTTAATTCGTAGAACTTCATTTTATTTATTTTATAAACGAACGAATGATCCTAATATAACATTAATTACGAAAGTAAGGAAAATGATTTATTCCCCACTTCTCAGTATGTTCACAAGATCGAAACAATATAACATATTTAAATAAGTCAATAGCATTCACGTCATTATAAAACAATTAAGAAAACATTACCATTGAATGCGGGGAAAACAGATTTTAACTATAAGCACCTCACAGAATAGAGAAACTATTATCATAATTATTTTCTCATTAAATCGGTTTCACCGGTAATAAATCATTTTAGGCACTATACAAATGTGCACCATGAAATTTGGTGGAGGTAAATAGAATCATATAAATAAGTCATCTCAAAGTGGCCCAACCATAGTGTGAATACCGAAACAGTTGTCACAATAACAAAAAAAAAACTATAATACTAAATAATAATAGTAACATTATAACATTTGATTTACATTAATTTTAAATTTATTGTTTATTAACGGCGTTTTTTGATAAGAAATTACATAGAATGAAATATAGATAAACCACACAATCAAAATAATAACCGGATCTTCAACCAATTACACTATAAATATATATATGGTATATAATAGTGTTTGGTATATATAAATATATATAACATATATCACCCACGGACAAAATCATTTTAAATACGATGCAATTAAACCATATTATCAAATGCCAACATTTTTGAAACAAACCACAGAGAATACACCAACACATATAACCCAACTTAATATTTTGATCTGGATAAAAACAAAAGAACAGATTTTTAGCAGAAAACTTTTAGAGTAAAATTTATTCTGTTCAACTTCAAACTAGTTTTTCACTGAAGCGACGATTGATCGCGCTAGCTTTCCCAGATATGCTTTCCTTGAGTTTTTTTCTAATCAATGCGTTTGTTTTCATTGCAGCGGATTGCAACTTTTTCTCGTAGATAAGTTAAATATTTTTTTCATTGAGGACATTTTTTTTATTGTGGGAACTATTTACTGATCTCTCCATAGATATAATAAATTGGTGAATTATGTGTGTCTTTGATCAATTTAACGAATAAATATATTTATTATAAGTGATCACAATATTTATTACCGTAATTGACAACGATTAATCAAAAATAGGAGAAAAACGCCTCATTCAAAATGGGACTAAAATATACTTCTTGCTACCGTTAATGGGCAAAAGAAGAAAGCTTCCGTTTTAGGGTTAAAATTAATAATATGCTCTCGGTTCACATATGGGTGTCTTAGGAAGACGCATGATTACTTTTAGTTGTTTGGCGGTCAGTCCTCTCTGCCTACCCCTGCGGGGAAACGGCACGATGGTTAGTTAGTTTTTTTAAGTTATGATTACATTTATTTTTAACCAACAGTAGATAATAATGATGAAATGGTTCTAAACAGCCAACGGTGAACAAAGTAAAATTTTCATTGATTTTTGTTTGTCTTCTTTTGTAGAAATATTGAAAATGAATAAGTACCAATTTGGTATCACGCCTTATTATATGTATATATTTTTAATTCATTTTTATTTTTTATTAGAAACACAAACAAAATATTTACATAAAAGCATCATTCATAATATATCATATATATATCAAATCGGCATGTAAATATCTCTAATAAATATGTTTACAATATGTGTGGTGCACCCAATAAAGTTTACGAATTCTTTAGTTACAAATAACAATGTTTATTTACCTGTCTCCTACCTACTAGGTGCGTGCAAAAACACGATTGCGCGATAACGATATAGTTTGTTTGCACGATGGCCAGACAAAATAAGATGTTCAAATGTTGAAGGCAAAATAATGTCACAAAACAAAGGTACAAAGATATTGCTCGCTTTGAATTTAAGTTTATGTACTCAGTAAAAAAATTAAAAAGATGGATGACGCCAGAGTTCTCCGATCGAGAATTAGTGCAGCAGCACAAAAAAAACATATTCGGAGAAGGTAATAATAGTTTGTGAGAAAATAATTTTATTAAATGGTATTTGCTCGGAAAGGGTTAAGGCAGAGGCAAAGGCAAAGGCAAAGGCAAAGGCAGGCAGTGCATACCCTATCCAGTGTCAGATAGATGGGTGAGGTCGAATTAACAAAGGGCCCCATGAAACAATGTCCGTCACGGGCCACGAGCCCGGCCCGGGGGTCAGCTGCCCGGACCCGCTCAAGCGCCAAGTGCCAAGCGCCGAACGAATAGCGGCAAGCTCCAAACGCCAATCGCCAACCTCCAAGCACACTGTCACTCTTGTTATTATTGGTATTGTTATTATTCCATACTTCTCATCTTGTATTATTGTTGTTGCTCAAACAATCATACAAGGCGGCGCCGGAGGGTGCTCGCAGAGCAGATTAGAAATCGAGGATGAGAAATCTCGGTTCGGAGTAGTGCGTCTGGTATAATTACTTAATACCAATATTTTTTCACACAGAATCTAACCAATATTTGCTTATTAAGATATTCTTATTATTTATTTATTATACGGGGCGTTATATAATTAATGGTGAAAAATTAAATAATATTGACATAGGAGTAAACATGGAGTAAATTAATAGCCAAAACAAACAGAACCAATGAGCAAAAATGCGATTTTTTTTCAATTTCTCCCAAATAATATTTTATAAAAAGAAAGTAATATTATACGTTCTAAATATTGTTTTGTATATGTTTATGACAAAGTTGAATAGCCATTTAAAGGAACTCAACTTACTTCATGTCGGAAACGCCGCGTGCCGACATTCGTTTTTGGTTTTCAAAAAAAAACATTAAAATTATAAAAAAGGAATAATTTAAAAAAAAATTACATTAACATAAAAAAAAGATAACATAAAAGAAATCTGGACAAATTTTATTGCAAAATACCACCGTTTTCGTTGAAAATTACTCCTGTTTTTTTTTCAAAAGTAATGCGCTTTTCTCCAAATTAATGCGAATTTCACCACAATTACGCGAATTTCGCCAAAAATAACACGATTTTTCAGGTCTCTTCCAATGAGTGGCATAAGTAGTAGTGGTAGACAATTTTTACATTAGTATTTAGTGAAGAGGTATGCTAATATAACCTTTTTGTATCTACATTCACTTGGAAACATTTTTGTCTTGCAAATATTACATACATGTATTTTCCTAAATATGTTAAATTTTCGGTTTGTGATGCATAAAAAAATGTACATAAATATATAATTAATATCCATAACTTCTGCGCAAAGAATTACTAACTGCATGATGTAATCTGGGTACAAGCGACTCTAAACGACTCAGATCTGATATTATTATTACAATTAAATAGATTTTTGGATCGAGTTGTTCTCGTTGTTATATGAAAGGTAATTAGGCTAAGTAAATCAGGGCTGTCTATAACACCATTAGGTATTTAAAAAATAAATAAAAGTCCAGTTTGAAATAGGTCGTCTATCTGACGATTTTAATTATTTTAAGTTTTTCATCAAGTAATTGTAATATGGTGCGGATAGATAGATAGAGATTATATTTAATATACCTTATATTATTATATTTATGATTTCTGTTGAACTGTTTTGGTGAAATCGTTGTGGATTATAAAATTAGGATACCAGATTCAAGAATTGTATTCAACTTGACAATCACTTGATTATCATCTACATTTAAAAAAAAGTTTTATTCTATCTTTCTTCTATCTATCTATGTATATAAAGAAGAATATTCTGGGCGGTGTTTATTTGTTTGCTTTGTATACAAATCTATCAATCTTGATGAAATTTTGAATACTTGACCTTCAAGATAATAGGAAGACCACTATATACATGTGATTTTGAAAAACCATCCCCCATCTCCGTAATCTACGTCTTAAAGCAGAATTTTGCACCCCTGACGTTCAAAATAAAAGGAACATTACTGGGTAGGGGTAACACGTCACAACCTCAAAACTGCACTTCGAACCATTCGTAACCCCGAGCAATACCGGGTACTTCAGCTGGTATTATAATAAACTCGTTGATCTGCAAACAAATTTTATTTACATATTACCTTTTTAAAAAAAATTGTAAGTACAAAAGGGGGTTAGTACTTAAGTGAATCGCAATACAGGAGAAATAATTCACCAGTCAAAATACGTCTGAAACTAGTTACCACGGAAGTAAGGGTTTTGATATACGCTGTCTTTTATCACTATTTACGGACTCTGAATGTGTACCTACATATGTACAAAAAACGGTGAATAGTCCTTAAGATTATACTGAATACAATTCTATTTGTTGCCAATCTCCCTCACTTCAGACAGAATACTACTCACGATAGGTATGTTGACATAAGCAGATTAATTCCCCAGAATAACCGATAAAACACACCCATTTGAGTGGCCCCTTCCGATACTTGAGTGGTCCGACCAAAGCATAGATAAAAGCGAGCCAATTCCGTGTATTGTGTCTATTGTCCGTATATAAAGACAATAAATTCGATACAATTGTCCACATGATTTATTTCTCCAGTCGAACAATACAGTTGCTAGAGTCACAAAAGACAGTAGTGGTGAAATGCAGGTTATGAGTTCTTTATGGAGAGTTATGTTTTATTTTAACCAATTTTGTAAATAAGTGAGATCAACAATTACGTAAGACAAATGAGTCAACACCGCAGACATAGAAACAATTTTATTTTTCAAGTTATACGTGTTAGAGAAACACTCCAGAATAACGTTGCTATGGAATAAAAAGTTTTGACAATTAATTACTTAAAAGTTCTGACAACCGAAAAGGTCACGTGAATTGTCAATGCTGCAATCGCGCATTTTTTACTGGAGTAATACTATAATGTCATACTTGCATTATACTTATGTAATTTCTTACATTGCTCTGAAGAAGGTAGAAGACAACTAAATGAAATAGTTTCATTATTAACCTTTGGCATTCCAAGATGCATTGCGATGAGGGATGACTTACTTAGGGATGAAGGTACCCACGCATTTAATTATTTTAATACCATTTATTAATATTTCTCCAAATCGTTATTATGACTTACCCATTTAATTCGTTTTCGTAAAAAAAATATATATTGATTTAGTTATTTTTATAAAAGAAAACCTATATTCATCAACTAATGTGGCCTTCGGCTGGGGATCTACCGACTTAAGTACGTAAGAACAAGAACATTTGCTACCTGCTGGCGGTTCGGCGGTCGATTACCTTACCCCCTCACGCAGCTTTAGTAATGGCGCGTGCTAGTGAGATGTCGCCACCACTGTGGGAGGGAATGGCGGAAACGTATAGCTGATATGGCGGGTATGGTTCCAGCATGCAAGAAGTATTATTTGTGGTAAAGGATGATACATACATATTTAAAAAAATAATAATCTAGTACTTAATTACATATTTTTAATGGCACATCATTTGTTTAAATTGTGTAGAAATACAAAAAAAATATATTAGACCTCTATTTAAAATATTGCATGCAGGATAGCATATTAAAGATTTTGACTACCCTTATTAGCAACGGAATGGTCAAAGGGCGCCAACTGCATCTTAAAAAATATGATGCAGGAATACTCTTACAATGGAGATGTCCTCATATTTCTGTCAGAGCGAAACTTCCTCTGTATAATAAAATATACAAGAAGTACTTAGTTTACACCACTGTTTATAATGACAAGATAAAATAATTATGCATTTATAAAAAAAAATAGTGTATGAATTAAAATTAAAAGTACAGAAATATGTAATAACTTTTTTTAACAATCTTTCTTCTAATCTTAAAATCATAGAAAATATCCACGAATTCCAACGTAAATTAAAAAATTACCTCAAACTACTGTAACAATTTTTTATTTATTTTTTATTTATTATTAGATCTTTTTGCCATTTTATTTTTTCCACAAACCTTGCATTTCTTTTCTCTTGTATTCTTTTCTTTAATACTATTGATAAATAATTGATAAATTACTAAATTTACACGAAGAATTCATATTTTCCTGCTATTATACAACAATGTTTTAAGTTATGATCTAATTATTTAAGCGATAATCCCTCACCAAACACAAGAACCTTGTTTCTTTATGGTGAGGAACAGCTATATTATGGTTTTTTGTCACACTATGTGAATCATGTTTTATTTATATACTTACCGTAAAAAAATATATTATATGAAATAAATAAAACAAAAAAAAAATTTAGAAACCTTTGAACCTTGAACTGAATCCCTAGACAAGTTTAAATCGTACAGCTCCTTAATGAAGGGAAGAAAAATATTATGACGTATCAAATAGATGCGGTAAGAAAACTTTTCACAATTTGGTACAATTATGAAATCCGTGCCCAAAATGTTGGAAATATTGGAAGCACTGGAAATTTGGGTAAGTGCTGTCTCCTAAACTTGTATCCACTATTGTAAATGTGGAATTACCTGCGTAAATTACTTAGTCAGTTTAGCCACGTGCAAACATCCCACACCACACGACTGCCACCAGGTACGAAGTACCATCGAACACAGCCACTCGCGAAACTGATTTCATTTAAAGATACGCATAATAGACAGAGAACAATCATTTATGATAATGGGACGATTGTTGGATCGTTACAACATACAATTTGCTGATAATACCAGCTTTTTTGTTAAGAATTCACTGTGAATGTTGGACCGTTGGCTCTTTGTGCGAAACCAACGTGCGTTTCTGTATGTGCGTGATTCGAACTGTGGAATATTTTGGCATATAATTATGCACATGAACTGTTTTATATCATTAAAAGAGTAAGCACCGATGAATTTCCATCGATATTTAGCAAAAAATTGTATTGTTTCCAGTAGATAAGTACTAATTATTCTAGAATCTATTAAATCACAATTTTTCGTATATTATGTAAAACAAGAGTGCAGTATCGACCTAGTAAAAGAAAATCGTTCAGAATCGAACCGCTGCTTGAAATAACTAGATCTGAAAGTCCAGGTACTTAACAACCTTTCTCTTCACCTCACCACCTCTAACCCTTTCTTGCCTATGCTGTCAACTGAGTTAACATGTCTCTAATTATTTCAATATCTCAGCAAGTATACTAATCAATAATCATCAATATACGTATGTATTTGATAAAAATAATTGCAATGTATAAGTATTTATTGAACGCAAGGGAAATGTTTTGTAGAAATATGTGCATTTTTTCTCAATATAATATAATGATTGAATAAAATACACTTTTTAAGTTTATTCCATTTTTATTTTTGATAGGACCGATTTCAGCCGGTGACGGCTATCTTCAGTCTGGTACAATGAATGCTTAAACTTTATATACAATTTTAGGTGTCAGAGAGTACCATGTAAGTCAAGTTTTATAAAATCACGATATAACAATATTGTAAAACACAACTTAAGTAAAATCATTGATTAATCATGTAAATATGCTTGCTGTATGCTGAGTGTACAGCACCGAAGCTCGAGAGATTTTCTAACACCGGAAAGGAATGGTTAAGTAAAGCAAAATATACAAAATTGAATGAAACAGTACACATACTGGTTCCGGGCAGTTGGATCCCTTGAACCGTATCCACGTAAAAAGATCCTTTGTATTTTTCACAAATAACACATATTGAGTCATTTCCATAACACCTAGCTCAAATCTGCCACTAATCCAAAAAACTTTCTGTTTTCCAATCGTTTTTCCCTTCTCAGCTTCAAATTTCCTTTCAATAACCTATCTGTCAGAAGAAACTATTTGCTTCCTCTAAATAGGCTTTAAAAATGTACCACGAGAAGGAAAATCTCTCCTAAAAGATAAATACATAAAAACGTCCGAACATTTTTAGAATAAGAAGAGAAAAAAATGCGAATGTTTCTAACAAAAGTTAAATTACAAAATGTTATGACTTTAATTGAAAATAAGACTAGACGGCATTAACCTGTAATCGATAATGGGAATCAAACCAGAGCCACCACCGTGGAAGGAGATTTACAACGTGCTTTCAGATGGAATGATAACTGCTAAATTAATTATTAATTAGGTACCGCATTAATTACTAAAGGTTTCTATTCTCTAAACATAACTGCTCGTAAATAGTTATGTTGGTAGAAGATTTATTGGACGGTTTAAGACTTTACTTTAATAAATGTATAATATTTCTTATTAACTAACTAACCATCACGACGTTTCCCCTCAGGGGTAGGCAGAAAGGACAGACCGCCAAACAACTCAATCTTAGCATACAGTTCTGCTTCGTTCACATACATCGTCTCATACATCCTCTTCTATTATTTCGACTCCTGACATGGCCCAACTCAAGTATTTTATTCGCTTGATCGTGCCATGTCTTCCTCGGGCGTCCCCGGCTTCTTCTTGCATTCAAATTTGCGTCATATATTCCTCTTACACTCCTTTCTTCGTTCATTCGCTCTACATGCCCAAACCAACCAAGCGTCCTTTTCTTAATCTTTCTCATTACGCTTACATCAGCCTTGCATTCTTTACGAATCTCATCATGTTTCGTATTAATCTTATTATTAACTAGCTGATGTGTACCCGGCCTTGATCGGGATTTTTTTTTTTGAAAAAAGTTACGAAGTTGTGAATTCTCGCTTATCGTTTGGGTGCCATAATTGATTTAACAGCGATCAAAAACACTATTTTTAAAAATATATCTATATAATATTCTTAGTAGGTACCTATATGTGTTTTCCATTTTGAAAATATTGTACCCAAACAAACCTTTTTCTTTACAATATGTAATATGTGGCTAACCAGAGTGGTATATCTATGGGCTGACCTCAATACAACATGGCTGGGTCTATATTTTTCATACTAATTTTAAAACATTATAGCAACAGTTTTGCATATTAGATTTTCTTCAAACTACTATATAAACCTTCGCGGCACTAATAAGAACAAACTGTGATTAAGCGGAACTGAACTAGTAATTTTTGTGAAAATAGAGGACAGGCAGACAAACAAACATATTTTTTTATATATAAAGATGATAATTTTTTTTAGCCACATTATTATATTTATATTTATGCATTACCGACCGGTTTCGGTTGTACTCAACCTTCTTCAGGGACGTACATACGAGTATATAAACTAAATTAACATACAGAGATATATCATGATGAAGACAGTGAAAGTGGGAGAAAGAGACAGTATATCGGAGTACAACAGGACAGAGAAGGAGCGGGAAGGTAGAGGAATAGTGGAAGGGTGAGAGAAGAAAGAGAACAATCTTTAATATCGGACTTTGGGTTAAATCTAATTGATTATTTAAAATTTGGCAATTATCATTTTTATATGACTTATATTTCGAATGCTTCTAAGTTAGTATGGCGGAAACCTATCCAATTTTTATGTGCTTCTTTCTAGACCTTTCTTTATCTATTATTAAGAATTTCATTTAAATTATAATGTCAAGCCACAAAGTCATCGCTTTCTTTGATAACTTATTAATAGTGACATCACAAAGTATTCACACATTTATTGAAAAAATGTATTAAAATTTTCTGGTGTCATTATTAATAAAATTACGAGAAATTGTTTGAATGTTATCACTGTTCAATATATAAATAATTATTAAATTTTTAAACTGTGGTGATTCACCAGGAAAACATAAACATTTTGTTAGGGCAATCAGTAAGGTTGCTATCGTAATTCCTATGATTGAGGAGTGAATTGAGTTTTGCATGTGTAAATTAAATGTCAACCGTTTTTGTAAAATGTACAACTTTTCTGACCTGTTGCAATTTAAGAAAGTGAAACGATTATTTTAATTAATGATATCATACCCTGATATATCGTAACAAAACTTACAAAATATTAAAAATGTATCAGCACAGGACACGGATTTCCTTGAAACAAACAAGAACGCTGTTCGGCTTCTAATTTTTATCAGGTGGTTGCCTCTCAGAATAATTCATATGAAAGCTCTAATACCCTTAGCTGGGGTAGAAGAGATCTAATTCTTATACACATACCGATATCAATTTAAAAAATATATCATTAATATCAAACTGATAATATAATGATGCCCTTTATTAAGTATCAAAACAGTGTACCGTCAGCACAGGTGACAATAAGGAGTTAGTTTATACACCTACTTTATAATATGTTTTCGACCTTTCACTTCTTTTTCATTCTTATTATCATTATTGCGAGATAATGTTTGTTGTTGTTTATTGCACTTATTATATGAAATAAAAAAAATAAAAATATATCGGTCAGTGGCTGATTTGGCATCGCATCTGGGTCCCACCTAGATATCGTGAGTTTATTTCCTCGGCTGGCTAAGTTCTCCATCACGACACAGGCAACATCTTCAATTTACTATGATGGTAGAAGGAGATTTTCAAAGATTGTCAGGTTATTCGTAATCCGGGAATGTAGTATCATATAGTACTTCGAAATACTTCGATGACATACTCCAAGCGGGATGTCACAATTTCACTGACTCCGTACAGTTGCGATTGTCAGCTGCATTCACATAAAAAAATCTAGTTTAAACTGCAAACAACCAAATAACTCTTAAAGAATACACAAAGAAAATTAAAAGTACAACTTAAAAATGGAATGCAACCAAATACGAGGGAAATTCGGAAAAGGTAAAATTTGGTACAACGTTAATTGATTTTTTATTTTTTAATCTCTTTATTATAAAATAATTACATAAACTGAAAACTACGCCTGCTCTCAATACAGGATTGTCTAGCAAGACAGGCACCGTAGGTACCACCCCCCTCGTCATAATAATAATAACAATTGGATGATTTGTATATCGCCGTTTTTGTGAAGAATCACCCCAAGGGCGCTGTACAAATATTACTTCATTCTTTATCTAATTATGTACAGATACAGAAAAACATACTTTCCTGGCAGGTCGCTTCAGATGAACACAGTTTTATTAGAAAATTTAAGGATGTAGGTGATATTTTTACAGTTGCTATTTTATCCCCCTTGATTTTACATTTATTAGAAAATTGATGGCACAAGAAGAGTTGGTATTTATTTGAAACATTTGTCTGAAAATATTTATAAAATGTCCTTAAAAAGCGTGAGAAGTTTTTAATACATATTAACATTTTTTTTACAAGCTTAGTTATGCACAGTGTTGTGGGCTGTGGACGTATTTGTGCACCGATTTTTTTTCTTATTCTATAAGTGACTTTAAGTCAGCAACCGGCTAGCCTAGCTAAGCCATATAAGTGTGCATTTCTTGAATTTATTGATATTATTAAAGACGAGGTTTAAGTATTTGCATAATATAATTTATTTTATAGGTAAATTAATTAATTTTAAAAAAGGTTTTGTAAAAATCTTTGATTTTGACTTTGATTTCAGGAATCATTAAATTACCTTAAACATAGTAAATAAACATCCCGTATTGATTATATTAAATGTAATCGGTGAAAGGGGTGAATCAACCCCCGAACCTTTCAGCGCCGAATACTAAGACTGCGTTAAATTCAGCTTAACGGTGAATCATGTAAATTTCAGCAGAAGTTTCCTTTATAATGTTTCGGCCAGCTTAGAGCGCTAGTTAGTGACTGGTCCCCGCGCAAACACCCCGCTGGCATGCAACGGCACCGCTCCTAGACGCTTTCCCAACTAAATTCTTTTCCTAAGAAAGTTCGGTAGGTAACTTGTTCTATTTTGATAAAACAATAATGCATGTACTAAAGTACTTAATCTCTCGTAGAAGCATTGCTACTCGAATACTCGAAGTGATAAATCATGGTTTGAATAGGTTTAAAGAATTGATTGCATCTTTTTAAAGAAATTACCGTTAAATATGTTATCACATAAATTACTTATTCAATTTATTTTTATAACTTATTGAAGTTTGTAAACCTCATTGTAATATTTTAATCATTAAAGAAGATAATATTAACACATCCCAAATGAACCACGAAAGCGAAAAAAACAACAGAAATTAAAAAGATTTCAGTCGCATCTGGGACTCGAAACCAGGACCTCTACCTATCCGGGGTAACCGCTTAACCAACTTAGCTGATGAGATCAGTTCAATTTACGCCATTTACACCGATATCATACTTCATGTTCAAGATTTGTTAATATTATCCTCCATTTTTATAAATCCCATATTATTGGCTGCTATCCTTATGATGATTGCAAAGTTTCATCCCGAACTCAATTGCAATCTGGATAGAGTCTCGGATATATCTACCTGAGTTTATTTATATGAGACATCTATTGACTTATTTTACAAGTCTGGAAAGAAATATTCAATTTTTATAACTTATTGAAGTTTGTAAACCTCATTGTAATATTTTAATCATTGAAGAAGATAATATTAACACACCCCAAATTAACCACGAAACCGAAAAAACAACAGAAATTAAAAAGATTTCATGCAATTGAGGATTGCAATTGAGTTCGGGATTAAACATTGCAATCATCATAAGGATAGCAGCCAATAATATGGGATTTATAAAAATGGAGGACAATATTAACAAGTCTTGAACATGAAGTATGATATCGGTGTAAATGGCGTAAATTGTACTGGTCTCATCAGCTAAGTTGGTTAAGCGGTTATCCCGGATAGGTAGAGGTCCTGGGTTCGAGTCCCAGATGAGTCCCTGAAATCTATTTAATTTCTGTTTTTTTTTTCGGTTTCGTGGTTCATTTAGGATGTGTTAATATTATCGTCTTCAATGATTAAAATTTTTTTTTTTTCTCAATAAAAAGCCATACAACTCAGATATTATATTTGTTAGTGGCAACAAACTTTACACTAAAGTTGAGCTGTGCTATCTTCAAATGAAAATATTTTTTTTTTCTTCAAAAGATGTGCAATTATTTTGTGACGTCATTATTAATGTAATTAATAAAAAATAACTTTTTTTTAGTATTTAAGGAGAAAATATAGATACAGACAGTAATATTAAAACAATATACAATATATGGAAACTCGCCTGCAGGCGATTAGCTATTTTTCACTGATTAATATTTACACGACTGTTTTTAATATATAAACATTTACATGTTTCAGAAGCAAAGCTTCCCTAATCGGGATAAACAATATAGTAATAAATAATGATACATTTAGACAATAATATACAAATAAACAAAATAAAGAAATAAACAAAAAAATAACAATAAATGATGAAAGCATGAAGCAATTAATTTAATATGTAAAAATAATCATATTTAGTATTTATGATCAAACCGTTTTCAACATAAATATTATTGCTTGCCAAGAGTTATAAAGTATTACAATATTCCATTAACCGTTGAAAAACAAGACTCCTGTTTGTTTGTTAAACATTTTCGACCATTAAAAAACGCAGTTCACCAACTTGAACTCAACATTTCTTTCCAACGTGGCAGTTAGAACTGAGCAGAGAAAAACCTGTTTAAATTCTGCTTCAATTCTGAATCACAAGGAAATGAAAAAAAAAAGAAAGAAGAAGTAACGGCACTGTTGTAAAACAGTTGCAAAACTAATGGCGTGGCTATGCTTTAGAACTGCGAACAAAAAACTACTAACCTTTAAATGTAATGTAGTCTATTGATCAGTTTTCATTTTCCCCATTTTGTACCTACAAGTGACACAGGCACGCTTCTTCTTTACGAGTTTTCTTCCTTTTTCAGGGCATAAAGCTCGCTTTAAGCTGCTAGTTAGTGAAATCTTGAACACCGTGTTGGCATGCAAGCCTGGATTTTCTTTGAAAATTGTTTTTCGCTGGAATCCCCCCGACTTAAAACCTTCCTCGATTTTGGCTAACGAAGTTGGCTGTAGGAAGCATGATGGAATGCCGCCCCCAGTACGTATAATATTGTTTATCATTGTACATTCACGGTAGGAAGATATTTTTTGTGCAACATTCCCCATCGAATTACAACACTGACTCAGTTGTGAATTATGACACGTGAGTGGTTTAATATTTCACCGGAATGCTTCCATGCGGGAAAACCATATTTACTTGGACCGTAAAATATGACGTGTGTTGCTTTCGATTTCCCGAGCCAGTTAAACAATGACGCAAGTTAACTATTTGTTTAGTCATATACGAGTATAAACAATCAACGTTAACTTTCTGGAATAATGTTATTTACCATTATACGAGAATGCGCGATGTGGCTACATTCGATGCCTTTTTCGTGATTCTGTTATTTTTTACGTTGCTTTGTTTACAACTGGTAATTAAAATCAGCGTTTTTCAGTGTAAAAGCGTTATTTGTGGCAAAAAATTCTACTGCAACATATATCTGACAGTTCGTATGAGGCAGTGGTGGATCATGTAGATAATATACGATTCACACAAAATATAAGAATGATAGTGCCAATATTTCAAAATAAAAATGCTCAACAAACCGTTGACATTGTACCATTTATATTTAACAATTTTCCATACAAATTTAAAAACAGTTGGTCTATGTTGAAATTCTCACTGATGTTAAAGTTTAACCTTGTGTATTGATGGTAACACATACGACAGTCTCCTTGGTTGTATCTGCTGTATATACGCTAATTTGTTCTTTCTTACATGGACTATTGAACACATATGATGGTTTCCTTGATTCTAAATCTACTTGATAGCTGCGGAAATTTTAAAAATTGAAAAAAAGTGCTTCTATATTAAGTCTCTCCTCACTGTAACAAAACTGTACTACTGTTCTTAATTTCGCAATTTCTTTGATACTTGCTGATATTTCGATAATATTATAATATTATTTATATTGATATTATGTCACTGGTGTCTAGTATCCCCATAACGAAACTGTCGTGCTGTTTTCATATATAAAAAAATATTTTTTCCATTTAGCGCACATTGATCACAATATGCATGTACCTATATTGTCCTATTAATGCGTTCCATTTTATGATGATTGTTATTTATTGTTGTTTTATATAATATTGGTGAACTAAACTCCCGCTGACAAGTTACTTGCAATGGCTTAGCGGGTACAAGTTCCCATTGCATGTAATTAATATTATACATTTAAAAAAAAAAACACAAAATCGTTTTCAAAACAGTCCACCGACCTTCCAAAACACAATTTTTAAATGTAGTATAATAGTAGGATTTGATTTGTTTTTTTTTTTTTATTTTTTAAACATCATAAATGACGCTCTACAAAGCCTTATTTTCTTTTTCGCATAAAAAATTGTCTTATTTCACTAGTTATTTATTTAAAAATAACATATATCATATTTGCAGTACGTTCCAGATTGTACGTGATAACAGACAAGAGTCCCAACTGCTCCCAACCGTCTGGAGCCAGTGAGACTATGGCATCCTCAATTAGGGTATGTTGTGAGACTGAAGATATTGACGAGGGGAAGAAGATGGGGAAGAATAAAGGCGGGGAATTACCCGGCTATTCAGATCTGGTCATAAAACACGGCTAAAGCTATTTCAAACAACGTTTCGTTTCTGAACAGTGGTCTTTCACCAGGACGATACTGACAGTATCTACCACTCTGGAACGTACCGCAAATATACTACATATTATTTTAAATGAACAAATTTTGAAATAACACAATATAATGAAATAAAATTGACTTACGCACGCCGGTATTTGAACCAGCGACCTCCGAATTGTAACCACCCAACCACGGAGCACGTATTTGCTCTCCCCCCCTTTTTCTATTCTATATTAGATTTCTCCACTATTTATATGAAGAAACATCTTTAAAAATTGACATTATGTATTACCTCGCAAATAATTTTTTTAACAACATGCCATGGCATGATTAGGTTCTTAGAACAGGCATCTTTATCTTCCTAGTTAGAAACGAATGATAATTGAGCATAAATATATTCACAGCTGTATTGCAGCTTATCGTCCATTCACGTACACTTTATCCATGTTTATATTAGACTAAATTCTATACAGTTATGTGTTTGTGAATCAAATGCATTAAAGTAATAAAAAAATGGATATTATGTTAATTCATCGATTCAGTACGTAACAGTAAAACTCTGTCTATCTGGAACCGGGACAACTCACTAGCATTAAAAAAATCGCACTCCTACGTGTGGGCATGATGATGTTTATCACTCATGAAATGTAGAGAAAAGTACAAATTATTTCCGATATCAAGGAAAATTTTTTCGTACAATCGGCAATTAATTTTAATGATGTTGCCATCAATTAAAATCAAATAGATGAACTCGTTCAATTTTAAAGTTGAGCGATTAATACAAAATGATTTCGATCACGCAAACTAAGTAACTGACTCCTCACTGTATAAGTATCCCCAGTGAGTGACTTTGAACAATCATTACTTTAATTTAAATTAGTTTGAACGAATTCAAACAACTTATATCGAGGAGATACCACGATTTAATTGAAAAAGTATCGGTCAAAGTTGTTCCACGTTTCAATTACTGATTCAAAAGTTGGCGCTATCTCAATCTGCCCACATTCAGCGCTGAATACACAGAAACCTTACCGAGGAAACTTGAATACTATATTTTATAATTAGTAATAGTTAACCATCCAATAATATCTCCCCAATGGACATTTCGTCTGTACCTACTTACAGAAGAAAAGGATTCGAATCGAATTTAAGTAAGCATTTAACAAACTGAAAAAAAGTGTCATGTATGAATTGTAAAATTTTGTGTACAGTTCTAAGAAACATTTCTCCCTCTTCCTGTGTCAACTGTGGTTAGAGATGCATAAATGTACCCAGTGAGCAGGCTGCCTATTGCTACTGTAGGGCAATCATTTATTTTTATTTCAAAGAATTTTAAACTTTCTTTTATGTGCTAGCAGCACTCGCTGATAGCAATCTTATATTTAAGCCCGCTCACTAAGGTAATGGAAGGTATAAGATATAATTTGGGCAGAGACGGAGGGGGTCGGTGTTGCGGGTCCAGCATTCGAGGTTGAAGATGGAGAGATTCGAGTTGCTACATAAGAATAGGTTATTTGGAAGGCTATATCGGGAGCTCCGATTATTAGGGGTAAATACAAAGACAACACAATCTTAGGATTGGGGCATATGTATAATGTTTGTATCACTGTCGGAAGTGTGACAGTAATATAATTGCCAAATGATAATGAGCAACAGCATTTTGTCTGGCTTACATCTACGTATTATTGCTATTGGTAAAAGACTGACAGTAATTATATACAATAATCGAATTTAAATATGTGAAAAGTTGTTATAATTATTCATAAGTATATTAACATAAATTTTACTTTTTTAAAGTCTAATTATTAATAATAATAATAATGTTTTATTATATTCTTTCTTTTATAAGAAAATAATAAATAATGATATCCTCACTGAGATTTCCCGTGCTGTGGATTTCATTTAAAAAATATTAAATTACATCTTATTAAATTGATGAAAAAAATAAAAATAATTGTTGGGTGAGGTGTTTTGAGTACAGTTAAGTGGTTTCGGTGTTAGTCTGAATATTTTATATTTCAGATCTACATATGACGTATCCAGTGTTTTATTTGATTTGTAAATTTGTATACAAATAATACATTTGTGCGAGCAGGTACTAACTGTGTTTAACTCAAAATAATGTAATGTCAAAAGTATGAATAACAGAAGTGTATATATGAGATGATGCGTAAATGGGAATAAAGTAAGGAATAAATAAGAAGACCTACGGAGAACCGGTGTAATGGTTAGTGAGTATTTGTGTTCGACTTTACTTTGGCTGCTTTACCTACAGGCGCATAGCTAAAAAAGAAGCAATATTTTTAAAGAGCAATTTTCACCCTTTTGATAAAATGATTTGCGTCATATTAGATGTTATGTTTTATGGAAGGTAAATTTATTAACAAAATCAAAGAACGTGTTTCGCCTTCGAGCGAATAAGACTTAAATATTTTGTTTTTTTTAAGCGGAAAATTTAAAGAATCTGGCTGGAATTGAATAGAGAAATAGAATACCGTAAACAATTTCTTGGTTATCTTTTTGTGACGACAAAAGCCACCTTTCCATCAAAATTCTTACAAAATTGTAAGGCAATATTTCAAACGCGATTAGGGCGAAAACAGCCGAGTGAACATTTCAAAAAATTTCAATAGAATTTCTAAAAGTTCTGGCAAAAATGTTATGTTCGCTATCTCTCAATCTCGTCATTTGGGTAAATAATCTCTCTTCCAGCTTTTAACGCCCATTATTTAACATTTTCCTTTTCTTACTTCGTTCATTCTTACCCTCTTCTTCATCTTTATTTCCTTTCTCATCCCTACTTGCTTCTATTCTCCTGACTGCCCACCCTCCCCTAATTCCGCATCCCTGATTCTATTTATTCAAATGAAATTTATAAAGGGAGAATTACACTTCGCATCTAAACAAAATAATTGCATGTCAAGCATTAACTACGCCATCTTAATAGCAAATGTTGAACAATAATCGATCTGTTTTAACAGAAATGTGTTTTAAATTTTTAATAAAAATATTTAAAATATATCAACACCTTAACCTGATTTTTAATACATTTAGACTGCTTGGGAATGCAATCGTCCATATTTTAAGCATCTGTCAACAAACTAAAATAAGGCATAAATAATTTAATATTTTAAGTCCAACCATGAAATAGACGATCAGCGAATATTTGTTTTTTTAGAAATTAAAACAGTCCCATTAAACGCAGATTCTTGACCCGTTTAAGCCTTTAATCAAAATGTTGATCAAGTGTTAACTGAAATGTTTTTTTTTTTTTTTTTAACTTTAACAATTTTATTGGGGGCTATACTGCCCATATGTATTCAATACAGTCAGTGGCGTTCATTGCTCTATTATCCAAAGTAAGTTGTGTGAATACGGTTCGGGTATGAATTGTGCACAGAATATCAGAAAATTACTATTTTATCACCTTCCCCTGATTGTTATGGCCTACTGAATAATTGAGCGTACAAGTACCTTCAATTTTGGAGGCGAGTATGGGCACCGCCGTCCAGAAATCATTCACTGGATAACCAGCTCCTCTACCATAGGTGACCCCAAGTAGTTCGCTACGTGTGCTGACTTAGTAGGGAGGCCCGTATTTGTGGGATGAGGTTTATCCAGGTCTTAGCGGCGGATGCGTTCGCTCGCCAACTGCGTGGGATGGATGGATTAACACGTCCGTTACTCCTGGATACACTGACCCCCCGATTCCAATCTACCCCTCATACCCTTTTTTTTCCAGAACTTCCTTCCCTTCCTTTTCTTAAAAAGACCCCCAACAGGATCCTCAAAGATGAAATAGGCACTGAGGAAGATTTTTTCCCAAGGGCCTCCTGTATAGAGTTAGTGTAAAAAATACGTTTTGATGGGAAATGTTTGTCGTATTTTTCTAGTATCTTACTTCTTTTGTTGTTCGTTGTTCTTAAGGGATGCACAGGTTTTCAGACTGTATGAACTGCATACCCCTACATACACTGCACAACCCCTGCATGCACCCCATAATAAAACGGTTATTATTGTTAATATTATTATTAGTGTCCAGTTCACGCTCTGCACCCTCCAGTGCCATATAACTGGTGTATGTCATACCCCCACGAAAATAATATGATATAATTCACCCCTTTCACGAACTTGCCATGCTTGGAAATATTATATTATATTGTTATTAGAAAATATATCATAAAAGATTTTTTTTTCGTAGTAAAACATTAATACTATGTTTGTGAAACCAACGCGACGGTTCATATTTTGAACATCTCAATACTTTGTAAAAATACTAATTTGAAGTAATTAGTTTGAACGATCTTCTTGAAAAATAGATAGAATAGAATTTAATGCAATTCAAATTTAATAATGTTATTATTAAGTTCTGCAAGTATTTTTAGTTACTTTTATTTTATTTATTTTTAGGTACTGTAAACGCACAGTTTGAAAATGGCCTTTAACGCCGAAACAGCTGTCATAATAATAAAAACTAAAAATATTCACAGAATTTAATAATAACATTATTAAATTTAATTTACATTAAATTAAAAAAAAAATTAAATGGATTTCTACGAATTAACCAAAAAAAATAAAAATTATTAATAATAGAATAATTTTTACATCGCACTAGTTGCATGAAATAGTATTAGCCTTTTTGTTTATGTTAATCAAATTTAGTAATGCTTGATTAAGTTCTGCGAGTACTTTAGTACTTATTAATGTGACAGCTGTTTTTCCAATACCATTTTCGAAAGGCAGTTTGAAAACGGCCTTGAACGCCGAAACAGCTGTCACAATAATAAAAACTAAAATACTTACAGAACTTAATAATAATATCAAAAAACAAAAAAAAATTGAGTTTGCAAATTAAATTAATTTCTACAAATTAGACACGTGTTTGGTGACAAGATCTTAATAGCAAGGCACATCCCAAGCTTCCACATCTCCATGTCTTTCCCCTCCCTGCTCCCTCCAGCAGCACGTACTATTAAAGTATTTTGACAAAAAAAAATAATTGTCAAAAAAAATTACGATAATATTGGCATTTACATTTATTTTTTGTATTTACCAATAAATGTTGATTCGTCGTCAAAATCATAGATTTTTCGTATTTACGAATAAATGTTGATTCGTCGTCAAAATCATAGATTTTTCGTATTTACGAATAAATGTTGATTCGTCGTCAAAATCACAGATTTTTCGTATTTACGCATAAATGTTGATTCGTCGTCAAAATCATAGATTTTTCGTATTTACGAAATTTATGTTTCGGGATATCCATGTAAATAAATAAACAAAATTTTGTATCAAAGTTATAAATTTAAAAATGGTTAAAAAAATTATTATATAGTTTTTCCTGTATACCTTACGGTTTCTTTACGAATAAACTGTCAAACTCGAATGCGAAACATGACCTGAAATCTGAATGTACATGGTGATAATGGTTTCAAAACCGGCACAAACTTACAAAAATTTTGTTAACGAAATTAATAAGATGTGTTATTCATGTCAACCAGTCATTCAAATAATTTCAATAGTTAATTTGTAAGAAATTTCCAAGTTGAACACAAGATTCTTCGCCTGAAAATCTGCAAACAACCCTGAAATACGCAGTAAATCACTTTCCGCTTTTCACTATGCATCGGTTTATTCATTATGAACAAATTGAATTTTTACAGACCGAGATCTGACAAACTAACAATAAATGTCAAAGACCTTGGTATTGCCATAGTAATGAAGTTTTTAGTTCCAATTCAATAAAAATCTAAACTCTTTTGGGAAGCTCATTATACTACCGGGGTCCTCTCTCCCTCGGAAGACGTGAATCTCATTAAATCGCATCCGGTGCAGTCACAGCCGCTGCGATGCAAAATCAAATAAATGGGGCCTAAAAGATTTTGAACTGTGTGACTTCGGACATATCAAAGTAACAGAACACATCGTAGAATAACGTCCCCTTCATCAATTTATCAGAGGCACATCTGTGCTGAACCAAGTGACTCCCGATCCCGTCGACTGGCTGAATAACCCCAGCAACACACTATAACCTCCACCAACTCTCCTTCCACCATACGAAGAAGACGAAGAATGTGGAACTCAAATCAAATTTAAATTGTTTTTATCAATAATGACGTTCAAACTTAAATACCAGTATATTTAGTTTTTTTTCATACTTGAAATAATTTTCCAAGTTTCAAATTTTCAAAGGCCGCCAAAACGCTCCAAATCTATGGCCGCTTGGTTTTGAGGATAGAATGAAAAATGTCAAAACAAGGATGAGCTTTACCGTACATAATATTATATTCTATTCGTAGTCAACCATGACTAAACACAAATAATAACATTGTGTACCCTTTTAGAATTTTTAACTATGAATAATAAAAGTATTGAGGATTAAAATTATAAAAATATCTGTATTGACAATCGGCTTTGCCCATGAATACTCTAATTACTGTAATTTTTCTTTTTTTAAATTAAAAGAAAGACAAATATTCCCTGATTACGAATAACTTGATAATATTTGAATATCTTCTACTACCGTCACAGTAAGCGGAAGATGTTGCTTGTTTCGTAATGGAGGACATAGCCAGCCGAGGAATTGAACTCACGATGCCTGTGTGAGACCCAAACGCGATGCTAACTCAGCCACTGACCGGTCATTAATAATAGTTTTTATATTGAACAACAATTATCGAGATTGAAGTCACACAAATTAAGTTTAAATTTCGCCAAAGCTTAAAAAAATACCTATTTAAAATACAAAACAAAACCGAAAAATAAAAATGTCCTTACTAATCCAAAAACAGAATACGCACGTCGTCGTAAGTTCCAAATATAACGATACCAACATAACAAGGTGTTATTTACTTTTAAATAACGATTTATAAACTCTACGTACAATTACATATGTAATAATAAAAGTTATATGTTCAGAATCGGCGTTTGCTGATCTATGTGAATATATATTTATAAACCCATAATATTTTTCACTGGAATTCCTTATTGCTGAGTTGTACATTGATTTTAAGAAAACCTAAGTAGGTACCCTGCTTGGTTCGTAAATCATGTTAACTAAGTGAGAGACGGTTATTACTTAAAGATGGGTAATGAAATAAAGTAATATCTCATTTTTTAAAGTCGGTTAAATTTTCGTTTTACTTTTTCTCTGTTAAAACATCTTTATTACTCAATCCACTTAACATCCATTACGCTCTAAACTCATGGTTTGCGAAGAAAAGATTTTAAGCAAATATGCAAATTTATCTTTCAAAATTTATAAGAACGCGGAATTTATACTCTTGAGGTCTTCGTTCACTTAACCCTTATCCACTTACACAAATATACTGAACCGAGAAAACTGTTAATAAATTTTCCCGAAACCGCAATTCTCGCAAGCATATGCAAATTATCATTGTGGAAATTTAAAGCGCCTTCTCTGAATAAACCTATGTTCTTATGTCTAAAACGACAAACAGTACCTTGATATACAGCTCTCCTTAGATTAGGATGCTTTGGCTTGATATGCATGAATATTTTTAATATATTGCAGATGGTTGCAAAATACGGAATAGGACATATCCATAAACAATGAATACCGAAAAATTGTGTGGAAGACTTAAAGTTTATTTTTCTTATTCTGATAATCGTATTAAATATGTATACTTTTAATATTTTCATTCATAATTATTGATTTTAAAAATGACCTAAAACTACACATTCTGAAACGGTTCGAACTGGCTAAAACGTCATTATGATGTCGATAACGCCACTGTTTGGTAAGACGGCTATCACCGACGTTGGTCGGCGTGGCGTAAACACCGCCATATTCATAAACAAAAACAAACATATCGTAAATAACTAACCATCACGCTGTTTCCCCGCAGGGGTAGGCAGAAAGGACGGACTGCCAAACAACTCGATCTTGGCACACAGTTCTTGCTTCATTCACTTTCATATAACATCTCATATATTCTCTTCTGTTATTCCGACTTCTGACATGGCCCGACTCAATTATTTGATTCACTTAATCGTGATATGTCTTCCTCGGACGTCCCCGGCTTCTTATTCCATTCACATGCACGTCATATATTTTCCTTAAACTCTTTTATTCGTTCATTCGCTCTGCATGCCCAAACTATCTAAGGGTTCCTTTCTTAATCTTACTCATTACGCTTACATCAGCCTTACATTCTTTACGAATCTCAACATTTTTCTCACGATCAGACCATGGTTTTACCACCCATTCGCTTTAGAGATCTCATTTATACAGTGTTCAGTCTACTTTTATCCTTCCTCTACTAATTCCATGCCTCACTGGGATACATCAGGGTTGGTTGGGTTGAATTAATTAAAAAATTATGACGTTAGGTTAGATTTTCGGGCTGCTTTTTTTTCGTTCTTTTTAATACTATATCACTAAAAAAGCTTGCCGATTCATACGTCTCTGGAATTATCATGGAACCATTCCATTCCTGTCTCTGGTCAATTATTTCATAGCAAATTATACTTTTTAAACTACTACTGTACAGCGTGTATTAAAATCAAGTTGGTAATACGTTGTATTAAGCGTCTTTCCACGTAACTAACAACCCGAAGTAACTTACAATCGTATTCCAGCTACCGGTTACATTATTGAGTTACCTCATAATGCTTCAGTAACTCTCTTGCCGAGTGTCTCACAGTACGCAGTTCGACAAGACTGCCGCAGGGGTACCAACTTAAAAGCTCCCCAGCTCTGGACCCAGAGGTCGGGGTTCAAAACATGATGATGGCTAATAAATATGCATTTAATTTTTTGCGTGTTTTTGCACGTCGTTCAGGGATGGATGATACTTAATATGTTCATTATCCTGGTGAAAGACCAACATTAGGAATCAGCGAAAATTAAAAAAAAAATTCTAAGCTCCTCTTTTCCTTTTACCACCACCTTCGCCCTAAATTTTAAAATGTCATAGTTTCCATGTAATCATAATAATTATAGCTAGAAATGAACTCAGATGGTGCCCGATTCTTTTGAGTGAAAGAAAATATTTATAAATACTTCTTTAATACATGTAAACACTTATTAATTGCGTTTGTGTTTAATTCGTAGAACTCCGTTTATTTTTTTTAAATTTAATGCAAATCAAATTTTATAATGTGATTATTAAGTTATGCAAGTATTTTTAGTCTTTATTATTGTGACAGCTATTTCGGCGTTCAATGCCATTTTCAAACTGCGTCTAATCCACATTGTGACGACTAACTTATATGATTTTATTTTCTCCCACCCCCATTCTAATTTGGACGGGTTTTTAAAAATATTGATTTATTATCGGTAAAAGCGATTTAGTTAGAAAATATTTAACTCACAGAAAATAATTAATTCACAGAATAGAGAATAATCACATTATTAAATTTTTTTAAAAGATGTAAAACTACTTTGTGGCGTCATTTTTTGTCAAATGAATAAGAAATGCTTTCCGTAAACCACTATTTAATATATAAATATCAAAAGTTTCAGAAGCGAAGCTTCCCTCATCAGGATACAAAAGAGGGAAGAATACTGATGAGGGAAGAATATATATACTTATATATAGTTTACATAAAAAACTCTAATTTATTTATAAATTGTCCAATATTGCGTAACACATTATTCGTAGGCAAATGTGAATATTATAATGTTATTAAAAAGTGTCATTTTCGTTTGTTACACTAATTTACATAAATATGCAACTCTTTACTACCCACTGACAATCTCCGAAGACGGGTTTTCCTCGAGTCATAGACAAGATCACACAGAAAATAAATAAAAATAAAGTTAACAAGAAAGAAGCACGAAAGGTTTGAAAAAAGTCGACAGTCACGACTGCTACAAAAGCACATTTACTTAGACTGAAATGGCAGACCATTCGAAATATTGAGTTTATGGTTCCCAAACACTTATCGCAGTTGCTGTAGGGACTAGTCGAAGTAAATAGGTACGAACTTCTAGTTCTAGTTCTGCAGTAGAAGCATGCACTTAATATTTTATAGCCCCAAGACAGAGCTGGTCAATTACATAAATTGTTTATGGTTTCTACGTTTCCCCACCGCTCAGTGTTCAGTGCTCTACTATTCAGGTGGAGGACATTGTGTTTTCCATTGTGATGGAATTTGAGCCAATATCGTTTTTCGAATGCACAGGAGCCATAAAAGACATTAATTTGCTAGTTATTATTTTAACTCACAAAGAAGGGAGGTACCCTTACTATGACTTGCCATCAAATAATAGATGAGAATTATTACTCGTAAACTTTTAAATCTATACACGACCTGCGTTGGTATTGAAACGTAAATAATACAAAGTGAACTAGTGGTATAAGGTGAAAGAAAAAGAAGCAAAAGCTAATACAATTTTAGTTAAGGCCGCTCTCTGACGGTCTGGTAGGAAATCGACATAAACCGAGTACAGCAAAAATGCAGGAAATGTTTCGCGATATTTCCTCCGTCGACACGCTGACGGATCTGCAGTGATTTGTAGCCGCCAGTAAATTTGTCGGTATTGCAGATTTCTGTTATCACGAGTGAATACGAGGCTCTGGTATGCTATTTATTCCTTCGAACGAGACAAAAAAGGAGGAGGTTTTAGGTCCACCATGCACCATGGCATCATTTTGTGTATGATAGTGATATGATATATAAATTATTTGTAAAACGCCCTTGCGATGATTTTCCCACAAAAACGACGCTATAGAAGTAATCCAATTATTATTATTATTATGCCCAATGGGGGTGTATTGTGAGGCTAAAGGGAGTTGGGAAGAGGAAGTTTGGAAAGTATCTGGTTGTTCAGATCTGTTTACCACACATTACCAAAGCCACATCAAGCAACGGTTGGATTCCAAATAGTGAACGTTCACCAGGGCGTTACTGAGAGTATATACCTCTCTGCTACCAGTAAAATCAATATAAATATGAAGATTCCACCTATAATAATTCTATTTTTGATTCTAACAATTCGTTGTGGAATAATTTTTAAACTTCTTTCTACTTTCTACCCTTCCTCCTATAATGTTGTATTTTGTGGGATTGTAGAGATGCTTAGTATTTTTACGATCATTTAGAAAATATATTCATATTGAGACAACACTTAGAGAGGTAGCTTCTGTACATTGTATACATCTATGCAAGGACTTAGCACAGCACTTTGAAGTGGCGCAATTTTATAAGACTATAAATTTTTCAAGTGATTATAACGATATATGCTACTTCAGCAAATGACAAAGGAGCATAATAAAAAGTTTTTGTGTAATACGGGGACAAAGGAATACTTATTTTAATATGACTAGTAACCGTAAAACTTTATACGGGAAGCTTGTAAACGAACATTAAATAAACAGAAGTACCTCAGACTATGTTGCATTTTCCGCAAGTTAGAGAAACAAAATGTTCCGCCCCGACGACGTATCGTGCCGCGATTTCAAGGTGGGAAAAAACACTGTACCAACACGGAAAGCTGGGCGCGATATGAAATACAGAACCGTTCCTGACTCGTTATCGTGCCGTGTACCTATTACAATATATAATATACAGTATATAAGATCTCAAGTCCCTCGTATCTAGTATGAACGAAGAATGTATGAAGAATGAGCTAATGATGAATATAATTAAGTTTAAAGTCATGTTTAAAAGAGATAGTACGAAAACAGTGAGCAATATAGTTGTGAATGATGAATACTTTGAGCAGGTCGATGAGTTTGTTTGTTTGTATTTCTAAGATGTTCGGGTTTTCATAATAATAAAACTATTAAATGAGCTTACTATTTCTCGAGGAGTAACGGACGCTACTGCCTTAATGCTACACTTTTTTTTTTTTACTTGTCGCAGTTCATTTGAATTTTTTATTGTAATGTTTGCATAGTCATTAAATATGATAAGGAAACGGTCAGTCAACTATCTCTCTCGCTATGTTTGTTGGACGAAATTGTGACCAAGTAACTAACTAACTAACTAACCATCACGCCGTTTCTCCGCAGGGATAGGCAGAGAGGACATACCGCCAAACAATTCGATCTTGGCATATACCTCTTGCTTCAGTCACATTCCTACAACGTCTTATACATTCTCTTCCGTTATTCTGACTTCTGACATGGCCCTCTCAAGCATTTGATTCATTTATCGTCCATATCTTCCTCGGGCGTCCCCGGCCTTTTCTTCCATTCAAATTTGCGTCATATATTCTCCTTGCACTATTTTCTTCGTTCATTCGCTCTACATGCCCAAACCATCTAAGCGTCTCTTTATTAATCTTTCTCATTACGCTTACATCAGCCTTGCATTATTTACGAATCTCAACATTTTTCACATGATCATACATGGTTCAAAATGGTTTTATGACTCATTCGCCTCAGAAATCTCATTTCTACAGTATTCAGTCTACTTTCATCCTTCCTCTGCCAGTTACATGCTACACTAGCAAACATCAGGGTTGGTATATCAGCATTCCGTCGAGAACTGCTAGGTACGCTTCTTTGGATACATATTTGTTAGCGCCAACCGCGTTCAGTCTTCCGTTAATGGAGTTTCCTGCATTCACCCTTCTTTCAATATCCCTATCAGACTTTCCATCTCCCGTTAATATACTTCCCAAATGTACAACTCATCGACCTGCTTCGAGTATGCTCCATTGGTTATTTCATCCGGATAAAATTTGTACTGAAAATAATGACATACGAGCATAGATAAATAAAAACAACAAGTGGTAGGATAAGGAATATAATTTGGTACTAATGTAAAAATAATTACATAAAAATAAAAATAATTTAAATAATTTATCTTATGTATTAAGATTTTAAATGTCATTGTTATATTTAACCATCGAAGAAGGTAATATTAACAAATCTCAAATGAAACATTGTTCAGAAATTAAAAAATATATACATTTTGGAAACAGATACTTGATATATATACCTAATAATAATAATAATAACAAAGCATTTATATAGCGTAGTTTTATTTCACTTCAAGTGCGCTTTACTATAAATAAACTTTTAAAATACTATACAGTATATACACGGCTATACAAAAATAACACATTCGCAATAATACTGCAAAAATAGTAACATTTTAAGGCAGTTATGTTATGTTAAGCAATAACTGACTTCACATAAAAAATAAAATATAAATACCTGGGAAACCGAAACTAAACAACTACCGGAGGCTTGGGGAAATGGCTTTGTACAATAAATTGAAGAAAAATTAAAATGCATAGACAGTAGGATTTTTTAAATAATTTTGTTTTAAAGCCCGTTTAAATTCAGTCAATTTCTGGATATTAGTAAGAGCTGGGGGAAGTTTATTCCAAATGAGAGGGCCATTTACACGAAAAGAGCGATCATAGTAGACGGCTCAGTTAAGCAAAAAAAATATAGCGTAAGATGAAAGCGAATTTTTAAAACCTTTGATAAATGCATCTGAATTGGTGATGGGTATTTGAAGCATCACAGTGACTTCATTTTGCAACAATTGATTTACAATTATAATGATTGCAATATAATGTGCCGTTGATGAAGCACCCACATAAATTAAATGTTCCTGTCTAAATAATTTCCGTCTGATTTAATCAATGTATTGAGTAAGACAGTACAATCCAGCACCTTGCCCAATATGTTAACATGTTTTTGTCGATTTAAAGGGACTATTTTTATAGAGAAGTGTTGAATTAACTTTTCGATGAGTTATCGTTTGTTAAACGGACGCTTTTAACGATTGTAGTTGAAGCAAGATCCTAAACAAAACTAATCAATTCAATGGCGCTTTTATAACGAAAAACTTACGTCATTGACACACCAAAAGCGTGTTATCGATTGATGATGTGTCCCACCTACGTTTGTTTAATGTTTAATAATGATAATAATTAATTGTTTTACCTCAGTACAATACATCAGGGGAGTGCCGTCAGTAATAAGATTTTATTGGAGATTAATAAATTAATATCACGATGTAACGCTATATATTATTTAAACACAATGAACAATAAAAAAAACGTAGTTTTCTTTTCTTAGAAACATGTCCGAAATGCCATCACGCACCTATTAATTTTTTTTATACATTAAATTGTTGCTCATTCATCGCCATTATTAGCAGCTTGTCAAATTTGGAGATTATAAGTGAATATTTTTTTATTATTTTTATAAACAATAATTATTAATCTAAAACACTCATCCAAATTGAAAAAACCTTCCGAGCAAAGATAAATGTCGCCGGCAGGACTCGAACCCGCACATATAATAAAAAACAGTAATTATTGAATGGAACACTAGTATATATTGATTAACTTGGCGGGTTTGCGATAAGCCGACGTAGCTCAACAGTAGAGCATCTGACCGGACATTAGAAGGGTGCGGGTTCGAGTCCTGCCGGCGACATTTATCTTTGCTCGGAAGGTTTTTTCAATTTGGATGAGTGTTTTAGATTAATAATTATTGTTTATAAAAATAATAATTGTTACCCTTTGCACTATGCACAAAAATCTTGTCTTAAGTTTTAAAGAACTTTAGTTTATCAATTAATGAATATTTTTTTACCTAATAATGTATCAATACATACATAAGTAGATAATAATGGTTTGCAAGTAAACTGAATAATATTAAGTTTTTCGATTAAAGCAAATTCTCTTCGTGGCATCATTTTAAATAAAATAACATGAATAGTGAAGGGTGAATGCAGGAAACTCCATTAACGGAGGACTGAACGCGGTTAGCGCTAACAAAAATGTATCTAAAGAAGCGTAGCTAGCAGTCCACAATGGAGTGCGTACACCATCCCTTATGTTTGACAGTGAGGCATGGAACTGGCTGAGGAAAGATAAAAGTAGACTGAATGCTATCTCTTTGGGGATATGTGGAAAAACTATGTATGCTCATATGAAAAATGTTGAGATTCGCAAATAATGGAAGGTTTATATAAGAGTATTGAGTAAGGTTAAGAAAAGGACGCATAGATGGATTTGGACATGTAGAGCAAATGAACTAAAAAAAGAGTGTAACGAGAATATATGACGCGAATGTGAATAGAAGAAGGAGTCGGGGACGCCCTAGGAAGACTTGGCACGACCAAGTGAATCAAATACTTAAGTCGGGCCATGTTAGAAGTCAGAATCACAGAAGAGAATATATGAGACGTTGTATGAATGTGAATGAAGCAAGAAATATATGCTAAGATCGAGTTGTTTATCGGTCCGCCCTCTCTTCCTACCCCTGCCCAGAAACGGCCAATTATTAGTTAGTTATTGAGCCATAGGTTTCGAAACATGTAGATATTTGTTGTTAAAATAGTTTTTCAAACAAAAATAAATAAAGTGGTTATGAACAAATTTATTGCTTTATTTTCATTAAATATGTCTAACCACAAAGTGACTGCTTTCTATCAAAATATATGACCATTTACTTATATATTTTCTTATTTTTTATAATGTCTGTTATAAGTATATTGTTACATTACAGATTACCTACATTAAAAATAAACACTTGGAAACCGGTAGAAAAAAAAATTAATTTATCTATACATTAGGAAAGCAAAGCTGAAATTCCGTTTTTTTGCAATTAACGGCATAGGTCTTCGAATGATTTATAAAAGTTGTAATACGAGTATATACTTTAAAAAACTTTAGTTCGCTAACGTGAATTTAGTTGAAATATATATATTTTTTTTTTATTTCTTACTTATCATTTACAATAAAAATCTTCGAACAACTTACTAAACAGATGTTTGTATTTGTTTAAAAATTCAAAGCCGCAATAAATCATTCCCAATCCCTCGACCTTGATATGTTCATTTTCGAAGTATTACAACACGTTAACTACGAAATATCGACCGTAGTAAAACATGTTTGAACTTGAAATGTTCTCATCAAACATACAGTTTAGTACGATTGTTCTGAACTCCTGCATTTAATCAACATATACATACCTAAACGAACTACACGACAAACGTTAACATTTTACATGTGTATATCCCGTTTCAACTATAGTTTGCATTCCCCAATTCAACGCTTACGCGGTCTTGGAAACAAATACTTAAATGATATGGGAGTATTTGACAACAATCTAAAATTGGCAAATTTCAAAAGAAGTATGAACGAATTATTTCTACTTAGTTAATAAATTGTTGTCGACTACAATTTTTTACATTACTTATTTATTTGTTATTAATGTTCATATTGACTTTGTGGTATTCCTGTGTATTTTTAGCTTTGGAGCAGATTTTCTTTTTTCTCATTTCAAATGTTATTAACTTTAGTGTATGTTTTCTATTTTTTTTATTTATGTGTTTTAAAAATGATGCATTTGTATGTAAAAGCCCTCTGGGCGTTAAAATAATAATAAATAAATAATAAAATAAAAATAAAATATATCGTACCACGATACGCCCCTGGTTCGGGATTTAATTAATTCACAAAATTCATTAGTCTACTATTGAGATTATCAACCTAACACCGGTGATACTTTGAATTTTTGAGAAGTTTACAAACATAATTTTTATCATGCAGATTGTGAAATTAACTTATACTCTACGTTTTTTCAAAATGTTTTGGAAAATAAAGAAAAGCAGTTGCATTGAAGGGATAAACCAATAGAATGTATGATCTCACCAGTTTTAATAAGCCTTTCGGCTCCTAGGCCCCAGACAGATCGATCAAATTGATTTTGTGTACAGAAAGAATTACGATGTTTGAAAATATTTTATCAATTTCACCATAAATGTGGAAATAATATGCTTATTTAAAGCACGCAAACACGCCCACAATACACTTCTTCTATTTGTTTTTTCAGTGGATATGTTCCTGCAATAAAACCCATGCTATAATATGATAATGCATATTTTTGGTAGGTAAATAATATATTATATAACTAAATGAATTGAAACATCTACTTTGTATTCACCACTTTATTAATATACACATATATCTACATGTTTCGAAAGCCATGCTTTCTTTATCGGAAATATATGGAATATTAAAAATAATAATGTCTAATAAAAAGTATAGACAAATGATCAAAAATAGAACACAATAATAAACAGTGTTCCTTAATTAAGGAACACCTAAAGTGATTAAATAATTATTATATAAGTATTCTGAATTTGCAAATCATATTTTAGAAACCAATCATCAAATTGATTAAATAAAGGTTTAAAAATTTTACATTCAAACACAACCGGTTTACAATAAGACAAATTTTAAATTTTAGAAATCAATTTTAATAAATAATTTAAGAAAAAAACAAATTAATTATCTCTTGAATTCATTTTCATATTAATATTAATAATAAAAATAATTTATTTTTTAATTTTTAACATAAATTTGATATTCAACGTTTTATAATAATTTTTTTATTAACATTTTTGATTACTTACATACCCCCTTCAATCAATTTTTGTTTACGTTCATAATTTGTGTAATCTTACATTTTATCATTTGTCTCTTGACATCATTATTTATAGTATTCCATATATTCCTGATGAAGAAAGCATCGCTTTCGAAACATGTAGATATCATTATATTAATAAAGTGGTGAATGCACAGTATATTTATTAATTAATTTATTAACAATGACGCCATTATATTACATATCTACTTATAACTTATTCAAACAGCTACCTTGAACAAAAGGGGATAACAATGAACCGGACAAAATAACATCTCACTTTCGATAACCACATAAAAAAGATTCATGGGACAACAAGCATAAAAATTAAGTACACGAAACAAAAAAAAGTTTCAAAGGCAAAGGCGACGATTAGTCACCCGCCGACCGTACATTCTGCCTACTGTACCTGCACAGTGGGTGTGGTACAGTCGCCAAAAGGACAAACGCGAATAATGTTTAGGAAACCATAAAAAAGCGTCTCTGCTGATCCCTTTGAGTCGGCCGACAGCGGCGGCGCGCTCTGTGATTCACTGCCGCTCACTTTATGAATATCAAATAATAATAATATGGCAAAAAAATAATTCACTCGGAACATTTTAGCTTGTTCCCTTTTTATGAAACTTGTCTAAGCATGTAAGCAAGTAAATATTATCCTATTTAACCCTAGGATGGAAGCGAGGAGTAAAAATTATTGCGTACAACTTCCGACTATTTTTTTGCGGAAGTGCCGACCGAACGCACTAGCGTTCTTCAAGATATACTTTCCTTGTTATTGATAAATGCATTGCTGCGGAGTTATTTCCGCAGCAATGCATTTGTCTCTATAGTGACGGGTTTTACCTATTTATCATAGGTACGTTTAATATTATTTTCATTAAAGGAAATTTATCGTCTCATTGGATACTTTTGAGTGACAAAGATTTATCAAAGATAAGAGAAAACGCCCAATTTAAAATGTGAGAGAAATATACTTCTTGTTTCCATTAATTGGGTAAGGAATAACGCTTCCATTCCAGAGTTAAATGCTTTTTTACGTCTTTTTTGCTTTGTTTTGTGGGCGATTCGCCCAAATTGGCATAAAACGTTTATAAATTGACAAGTTATTAGTTTCAGTTTCATCCTCTTTCGGTTTCGCCACATATTCAGAATCGAATACCACATTTTTATTATGTGGATACCGCACAAGAGTCCCACTTCCTGTCCGAAGTCAGTGGGACTGTGGCATTACCAATTGGGGAACTTTTTAGGCTGAAGGGAGTGGGGAAGGGATGATAATCGGAAAGATGATGGTTAAGAAGTATCTGGCTATTCAGAGCTGGTTACTGAACACGGCTAAAGACATTTCAAGAAACGTTTTGAAGCTGAATGGTGATCTTTTACCAGGACAAGAGTGCATCTCCCACTTTTACTACATAACATCATCGCAATGTAAAACGACAGTCTTATTTTTTTTTCACCAAACATGTGCTCTTTTGGCTGTACTATGTACAATGTACATGTATGTATATATATATATATATATTTATTTTTTATTTATTAATGAAATATATTGGTACATAAATTGTAATAATATAGAAACATTTTATATAGCATAATTTATTACAACTCTTCCATTAAAAGCATTTGCTTGTGGATGAAAGAAGAGTGTATGTAAATTTGCTGATAGTTAAATAATGTTTTTGGTACAAGCGTTAATTATTAATATAATATTATTTGCAGTCTTAAGTACATTGCAGTTTGATTATGAAAAAAATATATATAAGAGAACTCGGTGTCTAGATACATTTGTATTAAGTGTAAGTATATTGTATCGTAACAAACATAATTTAATATAAAAGAAATATATAATGTGTACATTTAGAATTTTTTTGTTGTTGTGGGAAAAAAATTGTATTTTTATGACTAACGTACCCCTCCACACAGCATCCCCAAAGATGATATAGGCCTCGAGAGAAATTATTTCGCTCGGGGTCTCCTGTGTGGTTACTGTAAAAAAAAGTGTTAACAGTTATTTTGTTAAAAATGACTTAAATATTGAATTTTGTCAGTAATGCTTCTGATTTCTTACGGCAAATTATAGCCAGAGAAAGTATTTCGCTTTCTTCTGGGCTACTTTTGAAATGGATTAACAAAAGGGCTGGAAAAGCTTGAACTCATGCTGTCACCTTTCTATCTGAAGATGGGTGCGTGATTGATAATTGTTCTGATAACCAAATCAACAAATTATTACCTTTCTATTACTTTTCTTCTCTTCAACGATCGTTGTTTGATCAAACTAGAAGGTGATAAAAGATTAACCCTGAAAGACTTCATTTGTCAATTTGACTAACACTGTAATTAACCCTAACAAAATGTATTTTTTTAGTTACGAAGGTTTCAAATGTGTGTTTTATTATATAAAACATTTTTTTGTTAAGGTTTAAAAATAAAAACATGGATGTAATCAATAGCATTTGTTTTTACAGTAAGTCTCTGAGGGAAATAATTTCCCTCAAGGCCTTTATCATATTTGGGGATGCTGTGTGGAGGGTCTTTTAAAGGATAGGAAGGAGTGAATACGGATCTTAAAGAGACCGATGTTGTAGGAGGTAGGAAACACAGAGGTCGGCAGATCATTCCACAGCCGAGCTGTTGAACACAAGAACTAGTCGTAGAAGCGACCCATTCTCATGTGACAAATATCAATCGTGTTTCCCGACTATATATCGGTGCCGAAAGGATCAATGACGCTAGTTCCTCAGAGCATCTTCCATTAAAATACCGGTAAGGACAGCATTCCCACCTGACGTCTGTGCTCCAAAGATTCCAATCCGTTTAAGATAGGCGAATCTATCAAACAAACCGCCCATTTCTGCAAAGAGTCTAGGGTTTTTTTCAGATATTTTGGGGCTCCCGACCAGAGGTGGCTGCCAAATTCTAAAATGGGGCGCACTTAAGATTTGTACTGGGTCAGGAGTTGTGTACTATTAAAGTATCTGCGGCTCTGTACAGTACACCCAGCTTCTGAGAGGCTAACTTTACTCTGGCTTCGATGGAGCCCCCATAACTAAGCTGGTCACTTAAGGTTACACCAAGCATATCAATGGAGGGCTTGTTGGGAAGATTGCTTTCACTAAAGGGGACTAGATTGTCATTTCTATCCCTTTAGACGTAATCAGACATGATTGATATTTACCTCAAGGCTCAAACTTATTGTATATAAATCTAAAGTAAATTAACGAAAGTAAGAAAAAAAACTGTGGAATGACTTGATGGCCTCTGTGTTTCCTCCTTCCAACAATAAGAGACTTCAAGACCCATTTTACTCCTTCCTCTCCAAAGAAAGACGCTCCACAAAGTTTCCTCAAAGATGATATATCCTCCAGTGTGGTGCAAATGTAAAAAAAAATCATTGCAATACTTAAATAGATTAACTGTAAAACCGATTTTTTCTAAAAGAATTGAATTAGCGCCATCTTAAAATAACACGTTTTATACAGACACTACTTTTTTAGTTCCCTCATTCAGTTGAGTTCTTCCAATACTAATTTACATTCAAGTCGTCAAGAATCTAGAGTCTTGAGCCATGATACTTTATCAACACATTGCACATTTTTAACATTTCAGAATTAATTAAATACATCAACCGATTCGTTACTGTAATTATCACGGGTTAAACAAATTTAAGCCGCACATCCCAAA